>ML810587.1:15677-56935 GCA_009831015.1 Picea engelmannii | reverse complement strand
TTCCTCTTCAACAATTCATACAATAGATAGGGAAATTCAGTAAAGAAAATTTCATGCATATCAATGTAAAGATACATGTCATTCCATCGCTTCACACTGGTATTCATACCTTAAGTTTCCCATCGAGAAAAATCATTTCCTTTGTAGTCAACCAATATTGAATTTCTTCCTGAGATGGAGACCACCTCATTCTTTGCCTTCATCATTCAATACAAAAACTTTAGGTCTCGACAATGAAACCATTTGTTGGATCATTCTACGCTTGCGCACATCCTTCTTAATGTTGGTAGGTTGAATACCCAGGGTTCATCCAGAGTTGACCAACAAAAACCCCAAGGCATCGACATATCAATCCTCATCCAAATACTGAAGAAGGTCTCACTTGAGACACGAGGAGAATCATAGAGACCATATGGTGTTGTGTCGGTGATGAAGGACTAATTACGTGAAAATCCATCTGGGCTTGCATTCATGTAATCCATTGCAAACTACTTAACAACTAACAATATATAACAAAAAAACACACACATTCAATTGACGCATGATCAACACATCATAAGACCATAATCAATACAACTTTATTATCTTCATTCAACCATTCATAGACATACATTAAGGAAATCATTAATTGACAACAACAAAGTCTTCCTCTCTTATACATTTTCCCAGTGTTACATTACATAGCGTCATGCACTTTCTTTCAAACTCTGCAGATATTACAGACCCAGACTCACAACCAAAGAAATTACAAAACATAGGTTCAAAGAAATCTCAAGGACATTGACTAGCAACAACAACACCCACAACAACCTGCTTTATGTCATTGTTGTTCCATTTTATCTACTTCTCGACTCTGGCACTCTATCACTTTCAGTTCTTCCCCACTCACTCCTCTAACTGCCAATCCTGCATGCATTCCATGTAACCTCTTTGGACCTCTTTGGAATCGTGGCAATATTAATTACCTTTCCATCTCATCTTCTTACTGCTCCATGATCCCTTGTGTTGTATGAAGTAATCATTTGGGAATATTTCCTGAAGATTATTTTATTGATTTCGATGTGCATGTGGTGTATTCTTAATTTCTGGTGTGCATTGCAAAACTCGTACCAGCGTGCATTGGTAGAACTTGAACTGGCGTGCATTAGCAAAAATTGATCTAGTGCATGCGCCTCCTATCACCCACGGCGCAACTTCTTGAGTGTGCGCAAAACGAGAATAGGTCCACACAATTTTGTTTGTGCACATGCGCGATCTTTACCCAAAACTTTGGGTTCCAACAGACTCCTCGCCATAAGAACAATATCATTAGTGTAGAAAAGAAGGATGATGACTATACCAACTAGACTGAGGCCAACACAACCTATTGCTTCCAAACAACCCTCTAACTTATTAAGGTATATGCTAAAAATGGTAGGGGAAATGGACAACCTTTCTTAACTCCTATATTACAATTAATTTCTTATGACCAACCCTCAGCATTCTTAAACTTGGAAACAAAATTCATACAACCTTATTGCAACGGCTCTCAACTAAAAATGAACTTTTAACTTTTCTAATTTGTTCCAAAGGTTCATCTTGGGCACTATGTCAAAATCTTCTAAAGTCAACGAAAAAACACATGAGATTGGTTTTATTGTTACAACGCTCATCCACAATGATCCTAAGAGTAACGATGATCGCTCTTAAATCTAGCCTAGACTTTGTCTCTTTTTTGTGGCTTTCTAACCATACATTGATCTTATTTTCCAAAATAATTTCATATAAATTGGTTAAAGGGGGGCTAATCATAATGGTCATATAATTAGAAGGATCATTTTCATCCCTTCTTTTAAAAATAGGTACAATGAGGCTTTGATTCCAAGGCTTAGGGAATCCCTACTTGACTGCTAGATGTGAAGGATGAGGATAGGTCCTCTAATTTTAAAATTTTTTGCTTGGTAGCCTTCGATGCCTTAGTTTTCCCTTTTCCAAGCCACTTAACCCCAAACTCTATGTCTTCTATAGAAAAAACTTCTTCCTTTGTAGAAAGGGTTTGAATGTTGTCCATGACATCAATCGATTCATAAATATTTTTAAGATAAGAATTCCAATCTCTCAAGTGAATCGTATTATTTTTTTAGTTTTACGAGTCAGAATTTGCCTCTGGAATTTCTTAGGATATAGCTTTGAGAGGTCCAAAAGATTCCCTTGATTTATAATTATATAGTGCATTTTTATTCTTTTAATTAGGGGCTTGTGCCTATTTATCTTTTCATACTTTAAGGACTCATTAGAAGCATCCCTAATGGATTTTCTAAAAATACTACATTTTTTTTTTTTTTTAACTAGAACGGTTATGAATTTTATTAATAGGGAATTCCAGCTGGCCGCATCCTTACAACCTTCATAAAAAGCCTTCTACGTTCTATTACAAGCTATTGTCTTTTTCAAGGAATACAAATTTTTACTGGATCTCCATCATTTATGTTGAGTTCTCCTTGGGCCAACAGGCAACCTTTGTTGGCTAAATTGTTTGCTTCTTTATTTGAATCTCTGAGAATATGATAGCATTTGAAGGAGGTGAAGTCTTGTAGAATACGTCTTAGCCTTTGCAGGTTCTTGTTTAGGCCAGGGTCATTAAACTGTCCTTTCGAATGTATCATTTTGATCAAGATTGCAGAATCACCAAATGCTTGCAATTCTCGGTGTCCTCTTTCCTTGGCTATTTGGCAGACTTTTATCAAACTCGGGATTTCTGCTTGATTGTTGGTTCGATGTCCGAGTCCCTAGCAAAAGGTTTCTAGTATTCTCCCTTCAATGGAATAAATAATTCCTCCAGCTCCCACTATCCCAGGGTTTCCCTTGGAGGCGCCATTGAAGAAGACTGTAGTTATTGCTTTCTTCCTCCACCAACTCTGGAATATATCATGATTATCTCTTAGCCTCCATTTAGTTTCGAGATGGGGTTTCTCAATGCTGTGGATCCGGTGGGTAAACATAGAGGTACCGAGCCAATTCTTTTCCTCTTGCTACAGTGAGGTGTCGGCTTTGTGGTTTTGAGAGCTCAAAGTTTCTAGGAGGAGGCCTTTTGCTTTTGTTGCTACCATGTTGGGGGTCCATGCTGTATTGTTGAAAGTTTGCTCATTTCTTGCAAGCCAAAGCTTCCAGCACACATATTTGGGGATGGAGATCCAGACTCTGGCCCATAATGAATTCAATGAGAGAGAAGGGTAACATTCCTTCCAAGTTATGAATAGATCTACTACTGAGATTTTAGTGGGGGCAGCAACCTTGAGGCCATGGAGGATGAGAAGCTAGACTTTGTTTGCAAATAGGCAGTCTACAAACAAATGATCCAAGGTTTCCATGGCTTCTTTGCATAATGAGCATCTGTGTGGACCGACAATATTTCTTTTCATTAAATTTTCTCCAGTCAGGATCTTTTTATGCATTAGAGTCCAGAAGAAGAAATTTACTTTGGGGATCGCCATTGAATCCCATACCTCCATCCAAAATCTTGTAGGGAGGGGTCTGTCTCTCTATGGTTGTAGCAGTTCATAGTCTTTGGCTGCGGAGTATGATCCTGTAGGTGCCCAAATCCAATTGTCTTCTTCTGTCTTATGCACGGGAGCTACATCTCGAAGCTTCTCTTTGAGCATTTCTAGTTGTTGGAGGAGGCGATTTGGAACGTTCCCAAAGTGCCAGTCTGACCAGAAGCCATTATCATCCCAATTTGAAATGTCATAGATGCTCTGTATTCCTCTATGTTCGATAAATTCATGAATTTTAGACAGGCTGGCATTTGTAGCAAGGGGCGAGTTCCCCATTATCCGATGTGTCCATAGTTTGACCCGTTTTCCATTTCCTGGGATGCGATATAGGTTTTGGATGAAGAATCACGCTCCTTTAATGCACATTTTCCATAACAACGTGCTCTTCTTGTTGTTGACGTTTTGTAAATTTCTGATTTTGGCATTTGGTATGTATTTGTACCTCAATGTTTTGCTGACAGGGTGAATGGGGTCGTTGTGCATCTTCCACAGAATTTTGTAGCCCAATGTTGTGTTAACGAGATCAGGATCTCAGATTTGTAGCCCGCCTTCTCTCAATGGTTGCTTTAATGTATCCCAATTGACCAGATGAAACTTGTGTTGGTTCCCTTTCCCACCGTGCCACAAGAAGTCTCTCAAAAATTTGTTGATTTGCCCAGATATCGTCTTGGGTGCCAAGAGGTAGGACGCTTGGTAGATCGGCAATGATGATAGGACTGATTTTATCAGAGTTAGTTTACCTTCGTGAGTGAGCCAATGTCCTCCCCAAGCATCGATTTTACCTTTGATTTTTGTTAAAACTCCTTCCCATAGGTTGACTTTGTTTATGCCCAGTGATAATGGCAACCCAAGGTAATGTATCTTTTCCCATTTTGAATGCCCTTTGAACCCCAGGTTGCGTGCTATTGTTTGTGTTTCATGCTCTRCTACATTCCAATTGTAGAAAKCACTTTTCCTTTCACTTATCAGTGCTCCAGACACTTTGTAGTATGCTTGAAGAGTATCCTTGAATGCAAAGGCTAATCTGTTAGAGGCTCCTCCAAGCATGAGAGAGTCATCYGCGAACAGAGTGTGATTTATAGGTTTAAKATCCTTCGTTATTCTCAAGCCTGGGGCAGCTCATGTTATCTTGTCCTGCTCCAGCTTCCTGCTGAGTGAATCCACCATTATAATGTACAGAAATGGAGAGAGGGGGCAGCCTTGCCTCAACCCCCTCGAGGATTTAAAAAATTMTRCTGGCCTCCCATTTACCAAAGGGGCTATCCATGGGCTGTGGGTGTAGGATTGTATCAGATTTACAAACTCTTKCTCGAATCTGAATGAAAGAAGCACTTGATAAAGGAAGGATAKCTTTACTCTATYGAAGGCGTTGGMCATGTCTAACTTAATCAACATGCCTTTYTCTTTTCTGAGGTTGCTGGAATGCATAGCTTCCTGGACTTGGATTACATTGTCTAGGATGTGTCTCCCTTTGAYGAATCCTCCTTGCGATTCTGAAATGAGTTTKCCCAATAGAGGCTTTATTCTGTTTGCAAGGAGTTTTGCAATTATCTTGTAAGAGGCGTTACATAGGGAGATTGGCCTGAACCTATCAAAGGAGACGGGGTTTGTTTCTTTCGGGATTAATGCAAGGAAAGTTGAGTTGGTACTGTCGCCCAATTTTGCTTTCTGTAGGAATCCTTTTATCATTCTAATGAGGTTAGGTTTGATTATATTCCAGCAAATCCTATAAAAATGAATGGTAAACCCATCTGGCCCTGGGGCTTTGTCGGGGTCCATGGACCAGAGGATTTTTGTTGATTTCTTCTTCATTGGTTGGCCTCAATAATGCTGTGTTATCTTCTTTTGTGACCAGTGTCGGAATGTTCTTGAGGAATTCTTTATTGCCTTCTTCATTATCATCGTTCTCTTTGTTGTAAAGATGGTGGAAATGTGAGATAGCAGCAGCCTTTGTTTGGTCTATTCCTGTGCAGAGCTTCCCGTCGTTGGTTGTAATCTCAGAGATGTGGTTCCTAGAGAGACGAGATTTAAATTGACAGTGGAAGTAAGATGTGTTTTTTTCACCGGCTTCCATCCAAAGGCTACGGGACTTTAGTCTCCAGTATTCTTCTTCGTTTTTGAAGGAGCGGTAAGTTTTACATTGGGATGCTTGCTCCTTATCCAATTCTGTTTTAGTAATATCTATTGTTTCCATTTCACTCTGCAACTTTCCCAGCTATTGCACTGACTCCTTTCTTTGGGTATTGGGATTGCTTACTGGGAGTTTGCTCCATTCCTTGAGGGCCTTTTTTGTTATTTTTAATTTTTGTTCCCAAACATAGTTGGGAGAGCCAGTAACTGAGGTGGACCATGCCAGTCAAACCGTCTCTACAAAACCACTCTTTTCTTTCCACAATGGGCTGAATCTGAACGGGATTGGGCCTAGTTTTTCTTCCTCCTCTAGCAAAAGCAGGATGGGTTTTTGATCCAAGGTGAGCTTGGGGAGGATGGCTGAGGAGATTAGCTTCTTTTCCATCAGCAAAGTGATTTGGACCAAAAACCTATCCAATCTTGCAGATATGTGCTCCTCCCCTGTCCTATTATTGGTCTAGGTGTAAATCCCTTTGCGTGGTTTAAAATCCATTAGGTCCCATGTAGAAAGGATTTGAATGTTGTCCCTGACATCAATCGATTCATAAATATTTTTAAGATAAGAATTCCAATCTCTCAAGTGAATCGTATTATTTTTTTAGTTTTACGAGTCAGAATTTGCCTCTGGAATTTCTTAGGATATAGTTTTGAGAGGTCCAAAAGATTCTCTTGATTTATAATTATATAGTGCATTTTTATGCTTTTAATTAGGGGCTTGTGCCTATTTATCTTGTCATACTTTAAGGACTCATTAGAAGCATCCCTAATGGATTTTCTAAAAATACTACATTCTTTATCATACTAAGGGTTGATCATTACATTTTCCTTTTTACAAGAAACATCGATACATAACTTGTTAATGGGAGTAGAGAGGGTTGTCATAAAATTATGATAGAGGTATTCAATATTGTCCTTATTTGATAGGAGATTTAATTCATTATTTAAATCCTTTAAAAAATATCATATTTATTTTTACGAAGATGAAATGCTTTTGGTTATCAGAATTTTGTTCTATGAGGATTTTGTTCATGACAAATTTGGAGTTATGGTTAAAGTTCTATGATCAAATTCATGATCATGGTCATTTAAGATGTCCAAATTTACTATTTTGTTGTATATGAGATACTAGTCATCACATAATCTATGACACTGTTACCAAGCCCATGGATACAATTCATCTTATTGGATTTTGGCCACTTCATTAGACTATAGAAAATTATTAGATCTTGAGAACTATAGAGCTTGATTAGCTCAGTACCAAAAACATTCTCAACAAAGTCTTTAGATTTTTGTGTCTTTTAGATAAAACAAGGTCCTCATCTAGCCATAGAAGATTAGGGTTGAAATCATTGCTTAAAATAATAACTTGATTAGTTGTTACTCTAGCATTAAAGTCTCCTAGCAAGAGGATACTACCTTCATTTCTCATACTGTAAATATCTTGTTCTAAGCCAATTTAAGGATATTTTTTAACTGAATTGTTTTTCTTATAAAAGGTAGAAATAATAGGTGTGAGATAACATATTTCTATATAAATCTTCTTAGCATTAATATTTGAAATTTCCATCCACATGTACTAAGAGTTTTTTTTTTAACTGAAACTGGGGAATTTATATTAAATATAACATTGTAGCTAAGCTAACAACGAGAATACATCATAGTTCAAATCTGAAATTTTGGAACAAAATGTAGAGCCAAATACATGCCAAGTATAGTGCTAACATATATCGCCAAGAAAAATGTCTCAGTATTTCCTAAAGCTATAAAGTCTATAATATATGTCTAGGATTCTAATAACCTTAAAAAACATAATACTTAGCAAAAAACATGGTGACTACTAGCCTCTTCCAGGCCTACATTTGATAGCATAGAGTCTTGCTTCACAATCTCCATATCTTCAACCAGTTGATGCATGTTGCCCTCTTACTTTAACTACCCCATGGTTGAATCCACTGACATTCTTTGATTTGAATCCCATATCTAAGCTCCCTTGCTCAAATTCAAAACCATGGTGCTAAGTAGGTCGCACTCTTATTCTAGAGTAGTTATTTGTTGTTTTTTTTGAATTATAGCACCCATAATTGATGCAAACTAAGAAATGGTTTGATGCTCATTATTGTGAACCTTTGAAGTGACTAAAAATATGAAATCCCTATTGCATTGAATTGACTCCACTTGATTTCGTAGAGCATGTATGATTTCATGTAGCTCCATGAACTCCATCAGGACAATGCAAATACTAGTACACCAAGTGGAAATCAAATACACACTACAAACCGAATCAAGAATAATCTTATTTCCCACACAATCACCGCCAGAATTTCCCCAATTTGTCACTGTCTTAGCATTATAGCACCTAGGAATCGTGGACATAACAAAGAACTAGACCAACCAAGGAATCTCTCTACACTTTATAAGAGAGAGTTCTCAAAAACAAAGGAACAACCCACTCTTTTAGGGCCAAAACCAAATGTAAGTTGAAGGAAGAAATTCAACATCCCCCCTACATGGATATATCTCAAAGATAACATCCCTCCTGGGTTTCCACCTAAATTGAAATTATCCAAACCATACAGGCACAATACCAAACAAATATCAAGACTTACCAGGTAATGGCCACACAACAGAATTGGATTCTCAACTTCCAATGGATTCCTTCCTCTCTGTTGATCAATAATCCAACCGTGACAGAGATAAACACCATATGAGAGTTCAAAATCAAGTGTCACCATGAAGCCAAGCATGTGATGGGGGTACACAAGTCTCGTCAATTTATTGGCCTCACTTGGAGAATGAGTCTCATAGATGTATTAGACGTGAATAATTAAAGCCTCGATACATGTCTTTGTGCTCATTGGTATTTGACTAAGATATCGTTTGGTAGTTTTTGATGCTATTGATCCTAATCACCCCCATTTTCAATGTTGAGGAGTCATTGGAAAACCAATATACTTTATCATTATTCTCCCTTGAATCCTAAAAGAATGTAATATTGTTAAAATTTCCAACCTCCTGGTGAGCTCATGATAAAATAGATGCTAAATTACAATTAGTTGGAGATATTTCCAATACTATTTGATTAATAATAGCACTCGAGTCTCCCACAACAGTCAACGAATGAATTTGAGATTCATTAGCTATGCACATACCATGAAGTAAGGCATATGCTTCAATTTTATTGTTGGAGGAGTTCCCTAAACCCCACACATAGGTTGATTCAATTGTTCCTCCGATATCAATGATGATCCCCCCACACCCACCCCCTTTCCTTTTCCCTTCCTTCCTCCCTGAAATATAAATGGAGACTCAACCTATCACTGAAACTGATGTTGATAATCAACCTGTCATTGTCACTTATAATCAACCTGTCATTCTCACTGATACTCAACCTGTCATTATCACTAATAATCAACCTATCATTGTCACTAATACTCAACTTGTCACTATCACTAATATAGATACATCAGCATCATCAAACCATATCCATTCACATAGATCATATGCCAAGATCACCAAGAACATCTCTCAAAACATATACCCAACATCACCAAGATATGTCTCAAACCATGTGCCAAAGATATGCCTCAATCAAGTGTCATAACATCCATGATAAACCATAAACCATAAACCATGTATCAAAGATATACCTCAAATCATATGCCCAAAATCGCCAACATGTTTCTCTAGCCATGTGCAAAGACTCTCCAAGATATGCCTCAAGCATATACCATAATATCAAAATATAACCCTCAAAAACACATGTAAATACATACATTTAATCATGTAACAACCTGGTGCATAAGATATATGCTCATCATACCTTCCTCAACTTCAGCATCATCAAATTGGGTCCACTTAGAAACTGGTTCCACATATAAAATGGGTCCACATATAACCCCCAACATCACTTCTTAAATTTATCTCGAACACCCAATCTTCTTTGATATCTTCTATGAAATTCCTCCAAGTTTCACTCCTTGATTCGTCACTTAAAAGGAGATATAGCGAAAATGGAAGACCTTCCTAAATTTTGGCCTATTCTGGAGAGCAAACTTGTACAGCATGCCACGTGCTCAATATTTGATATATGATTCTAAAACTCATACACATAATACTAAAGACTGTATGCTTTCCAGTGCAATTTGTCTTATAGAATTTGGATCATCTATAAACAAGTTATAATTGTTTTACCCAGAACACATGTTTGAGACTAGTTACAGGACTAGTCAAAAACTCTATCTTCTACAGAGTGTATCTCCAAAATTAAAATGAACCCGAAGCTAAACTTTGTACCATAGATACATTGATATGTCTTCTAAAAAACCTCCAAGTTTCATTGTCTGAATAATTCTATAAAAAACGTTATAACAAAAATGGAAATATGTCCTTTAAAGAACATACCTTAGAACACATCATCACAAGACTTTATCTTCCCTTAGAATTTCACCCTTATTCACTTCATTTTCACTCTGCAAATTCACTTCCAAGATTGTGATAAGAGATCACAATATTGAATGATGAAAATGAGAGGTTCTTAATGTGTATTTATGCTTTTCCAAGTACCTCCTTTACTTGACTTTAGGGCCAACTTGTAACTTCTTTGACCATACTTCGGAGCTTTCATCTTTAAGAGGGAATAACTTATCAACCGTGAAAAACCACGTGATGTGAAACCTAGCGTTGGAAACGGTATGTTGAGGACTATCCATCTAAGATATTTTTGCATGTATTTGCAATTTCCTTCATTCTAGGGTTCCTCAAACACCTTTGGGCTTCATGACCACACCTCTAGGGCTTCTTGTAGATTTCCTCAAAGCATCTTCCTGTGAGGGCCATGATTAAAGATACGCCCTAAGGGGACCACTTTGGAGATTCATTCAAATAAACCCATCGCTTCTAGGGGCTTCTGTACTTCTTCTAGGGTTGATATCACCCATTAATTCTAGGGGATTCTAAGGCTTCTGGACTTCTTCTAGGGTTGACATCAATGAAAACCAAATTTCCAACAATCTCCCCCTTTGGCATTGATGGAAACACTCATACTCCCCTTGTGACCATTTATTCCCTTGTCTTCATGCGCTCTAATTTTTCTCTCCCTGATCTAGGTGGATATTGGTGGCCACCCACCTATTCCAACTGGCTCCTCTTGATAGTTTTTAGTTCAGCACGTTCTTTTGTACTTATTTTTAATTGTGGGTTCTACACTTACAGGATTTTTTTAATCCCTACACATCTTCCAGGTGGAGACTGGTGGCCTCCCACCTAATCCAACTGGCTTATTTTGGAATTTTTTATGTCAACACATCTTTTTGTACTTCCAGGGCCATTTTGGGGCCCTAAACATTTTTTTTTGGCTTGCCATAGTCGAATTGTAAACGGAGTTAGATTTTGATGGCATAATGTGTATTTCTCGAGAAGACCTTTCAAACGGGCTATCACGCGCCTAAAACGGAGGTCGTATGAAAAAGTTATGACCCTGGGAAGTTGAGGTACCAACTTACCCATCGTGGTCCACATAACTTTTGGCGTTTCATCTCCTAGGGTTAGGTTTTTGGATATATAGAGTTTTGGAATTCATGAATAATGTTAAAAGGGCCTTTGGAGCCTCATTGTAATCATTCTGTTCAGACGGATGCATGTAGTAGCCACATCTCTTCTTAGATATCGCTACCACCATTTGAGCAAGTTGTTTTTAGTTCTATAGTTTTATAGTTTCAGCCTATTTTATTTATTCAATAGAAGTTATTTCTCAATGGATATATATTTTTGTTCTCCATATCTCTGTGTTATTGTATTCAGTCTGTTATTCTTTTCATTCCGCTCATAAATTTGGATTAATGGTATCAGATCRTTCTGCTTTTCATTTATTTTTCTTTGCGCATGTCCCCAACAAGATCTGGGTACAAGAAGTTGGGACTCRAACCAGTCGAGGCTTTGCAAGATCGACCATGCTAAGCCCGAAAACAACCCATGGGGGATGAGAAGAAATATGATGGGGCAGGAGATCCTTTTAAAATGTTGCTCGAGGAATCCCTTGCRTGATAAAGGAACAAATGATGGACAAATTTGCACAGATCCTTCGGAGGCTTCCCATAGGAGATGCATATTCATCAAGCGGCCATGCAACCCCCTTCAAGGTACAAGTAAATTTTGATATCCCATTATTTGAAGGACTCATAGATKCGGATGTTGTAGATAAATGGTTGAATTTGCTCGAAGGGTATTTTTCGGTCTACAATTTTTCCGACATGGTAAAGATTACTTTTTCACTCCTCAAGGTYKTCCCCCATGTTAAGGACTGGTGGGATACTTACTCTAAGAAAAGGGCCATAGAGGAATATGCAATATTTGCGGTCGCCCCCACATGGGATTCCTTCAKGGATGCCATTAAAGAACAGTACTACCCTGTTGGAAGCTACGAGGACTAGTACACAAGATGGACCATCCTRTGTCAGGAAAGGGACCAGACAGTACCATATTTCACCAATATTTTCCATACCCTGCRCACCAAATTGGGTATCAAAGAATCTGAATGACATATGGTGCTCAAATATTGCGATTGTCTGCATAGATACATTCAAAAATAAATGGGGTTTATGGACATCACATCATTAGGTGTGGCTTATACATATGTTGTCCAGATCGAGCAGAAATCTAAGCAGAAGAGGCGAGAGTTTGGATCTACAAAATCCTCACAACCAAATCAAATAAAAGGAAGCCCCAACCCACAAAGCAAGGGATAGGGAAAATATGGTCGCTCTCAGGACAACCAGTCCAATCCGCAGTCCAATAAGGGTAATGAGAAGTCGAAGAAGGACACAGGAAAATGGTGTGAATACCATAAAATCCCTTGACACAACAACAAAGAACGTCGCTCCAAGTAGTCACTGGTGGTTGAGATGAAATCTTCTGAGTCACAGACAGATTCTGACTCCGAATCAAATACAAAAATTTGGAAGCTAATCATTGATGTCGAACCCAATTCCATTGTCGCTACCACCAAAATCCAACCAAGCGAACCAGAAGAACCAGAGGAATGGGAATGCCTCTTTCACTCACAGATGTGGGTAAAGGGGACTCTGTTTCATTTCATTGTCGATAGCGGCAGTCAGAAGAACCTAATTTCAGCAGAGGTCGTCAAGCGTTTGGACCTGCCGATAACACTGCACCCGCACCCCTACACCATCAATTGGCTTCACTAAGGATGAGATCTTTTCATCAACCAATAGTCCCAGTTGTCGTACAGCATCAAGCCCTTCAAATACAAGGCATTATATGATATTTCTCCCCTTGAAGTTTGTGATGTTCTTTTAGGCCAGCCATATTTGTGGAAGTGACATGTTGTGTATGAGTCTAGACCCCGCAGTGTTATTATTACTTTGGGCAGACAATTGTACAGGATAACAAAGGTAGTGTCTCCTACCACTATTTATTTAATCTTTGTTAAGAAATGCAGTAAGGTCATTTCACAGACCGGGAAGTTCATCTTTTTTGTGATTCGTGCTTGCGGTAAGCAGAAGGTTGTTGTCACATCTGTGGATAGGATCATGTGATATTTTTTGTGATCTTTGCAGCAGAAGCAAGTGGACGGGATCATGGAAGAGTACAAAGACATCTTCTCCTCACCCACTGGGGTACCAATGCACTGCCAAGTCAAGCATCCAATTGATCTAACCCTCGGTGCACCACTGCCTAATGGACCAGTTTATCGTCGCTCGATGATGGAAAATGATGAAATCAAGCGCCAGATACAGGAGAATCTTCAAAAGGGGCACATCTGACCCAACTCCTCCTCTTATGGAATCCTGATTGTGTTGGTGAAAAAGATAGACGGGACCTAGCGACTCTGCATTGATTATAGAGCATTAAACAAAATCACAGTCAGGAACTGGTACCCAATTCTATGGATTGATGACCTTCTTGACCAACTCAAGGGGGAAAAGTACTTCAACAAGATTGACCTAAAGTCTGGATACCACCAGGTTCCCATCGAACCAACTAATGTATGGAAGAAATCTTTCAAATATAAATAAGGTCCCTTCGAATGGTTGGTCATGCCCTTTGGCTTAACAAATGCACCAGTAACTTTCATGACATTGATGGATGATGTATTGATACCCTTCACCAAATATTTTGTGGTGGTATATATATATGGCATCCTCATCTTCAGCAAAACTTGGGAGGATCACATGTAGCATATTCAGCAGGTTTTGGGCACTCTGCGGCATCACAAGCTATATGTCAACTTGGATAAATGTTCCTTTGGAATGAACAGGGTCCAATACTTGGGCTACATTGTTGATGAGCATGGGGTACACGTGGATCCATCTAATATCCAAGTCATTCGTGATTGGCTAGCCCCGACCACACTAACCAAGCTTCGGAGCTTCTTAGGACTTGCCAACTTCTATCGAAGGTTCGTGTTGGGATTCTCCCATATTGCATGGGCCCTCATCCAAGAAAACAAGGGAGGTGGCAAGGCAAAGTTTGCATGGGGAAGGCAGAAAAACAATCATTTGATGATCTGAAGCATTACTTGTGATCAACTCCAGTACTCTCCTTATTTGATCTGCAACAACCATTCGAGATTGAGACCAATGCCTCTGACTATGTTGTAGGCATATTCCTCACTCAGCATGGTCATCCAGTAGCATACCATAGTGAGACACTCTCAGATACTGTCCAAAAATACCCCACCTATGACAAAGAAATGTATTCCATTGTGCAATCCTGTTGCCAATGGAAGAATTACATTCTGGGAAAGGAGACAATCATCCACACTAATCACAAGTCTCTGAAATTCATACAAACACAGGGGAAGTTGCAAAATGAACGCCATCAAAATTGGTCCACATACCTACAACAGTTCCATCTCAACATCAAGTATAAGACAGGGATCAAAAATTATGTCGTTGACTGCCTCAGTCACCCTCCCATTGCTGCACTCACCACAGTGCCCCATTATTGTAAGCACGAGGCATTTGAGTGGCCCAAACTTTATCAGCGTGACCCTAACTTCGCCACCAACTATCAGCTCTTGGGTACATGAGAGAATGTCACCAATTTTCACATCCAACATGGATTGTTATGCCATCTGGGCCACCTCTATGTTCCCACCATCAAGCGTGCAAAGCTTATTTGAGAGGCTCACTGCAGTCGGATGGCAGGACATTTTGGCATGGAGAAAACTATGGTCGTTCTACATAAACATTTTTATTGGCCAAAACTTTGACAAGACGTCAGAAAGTATATCATGTCTTTCACTGCATGTTCCATTGCCAATCCAACCATCAAGAAGCAAGGCTTATACACCCCTCTTCCTATTCCCAAGAGGCCTTGGGAATCCATCTTGATGGATTACATATCTGGCCTTCTGTCCACCAAGCACGACAATGATTGTGTATTTGTGGTGGTTGATTGGTTTTCAAATATGGCCATTATAACAGCCTACAAGAAGAGCATCACAGCAGCAGATACTACCAAGCTCTTCTTCAAACGGATGTGGTCCATTTTGGGATACCACAGACCATCACCTCAGATCGGGACAACAGTTTTCTCAGTACATTTTCGTCAAGTCTCTGGTCATTTTTGGACACCAAGCTCACTAAATCCGCTGCTTTCCACCCCCAAACCGACGGCCATACACAGGTCATCAATCAAATGATTGTGCACATCATATGCATGTACAACTTTAAGAATCATCGTACATGGGATGAGAGTCTTCCCTAGGTTCATCACAACTACAACAGGTCTCTCCATAGCTACACCAGCCATAGCCCATTTCAAGTGGGGCTGGGAATCCAACCCTTGGGTCCCATTTATTTTGCGCTACCTCTTGCAAACACACAAGCAAAATCTTCCCATGTTCAGTCTGAGGCCGACAAATCCACCAAATTCATTGAGCAGATTCAACACATCTGCCAACATGTCCATGAGATTTTGCAAAAATCCAATGCTAAGTACAAGCAGCGCCATGATCAACACTGGGTACCTGTTGAGATCAATTCCCACTTCTGAAATTTCTCTCCCCTTTTCTATTCTCCCAACTTCTTTTGTCCATTTATTTTCCCTCTTCTATACTTACCCAAATTCTGTTTTTTGTTTTTTCCCTTCTATTTTCCCTTTTCTAATTTCTATACTTAGTCGTTTTTTCAAAAACAACAGGTTAGCTGACTCGCGGGTTCTCACTTCCTACTCCCCATTTCATGAGTCTAACCGAACATCATATCATCCTATACTTAATCGTTTCTGTAGTCACGGTTTCCCAGGTTGGCAGGTTTCAAACTTTCATATCCCATGTTATGTGATATACATTTTGCACCCAAAATATCCAGAATCTAAATTTTGACCATCGGATTCCCCGAGCTCCTAAGTATTTCATCTCTCCTGTATTGATTCTAACTGACCGCCTTACAACACTTAGCCAATTTTCGACCTTTTGCAACGACGGGTTCCCAGGTTGGCGGGTTCACAAAAATCTCAAGTCTTGATTGCTCTCGTCCATCCCCGCCACCTTCATGCCTTTCGCAATATGTATTTAGTATGGTTTAATGCTAATAACTCATCATGTGGGTCCCGTAAACATCGTCATTAATAAGTGAGGGGCTCGAGCAGATTGCTTATTAAACCACATTAAAGAACGATTTGTGGAATATTATATTATATCTCTCAAGCACTCGTTTAAAATATTATCTAGATTAAAAGAACGCTCTCGTCAACTTATGGCATTAGCATCTCGACAGTAGTTCTGCAAATATACTTTGAACATTTTTGGACTTGAGGGCCAGAACTTTCAGTGGTCTAGATCATATTCTTACTATTCATCCCCTTCTACTCAGAAGGAAGTAATTTGGACGTCCGGAATTGCTCGTGCAGGCTATGTGCCTGAGGTTTTTGACTGCAAAGAATTGGTTTCCTGGTGCACTAAGAAATATATACCAAGTCAGTGGATTATTCAAATTCAATACCATTCTCTCAACTCTCTTTCACCTCAAGTGTTTCATAAAATGCTAAAACTCCCAGAGCCAACACTCACTTTCAAAGATGAAGATTGCAGGGACTTCTTGAAAAAGCATGACAACGACCTGGACCTCTTGCCTGAATTCTTGGAGAATCTTGCGGCCATCCCTAAAGATATTACCAAGTTACAGGTCAACTTGTTCAAAAACCCCTTTCAGTAAATTGCTTGGTTATTAACCATAGTGAACGACCAAGAAAATACCGCCAGTATTTCCCTCATGATTCTATATATCTTATATTTTACTGTCAAGGAGCAAGCCATTTTCGATGGGGGAAAGTTGATTTCCATTGAAATCTCTTCCCAATTGTCACAATATAAAAAACATAAGAAATTATTTATGGCTTCTTATTTGTTTTTTTTGATAGCACATTGCTATCAGTTTTCTAAATTGTCTATTTGCAAGAAGGTAAATTGTGAATTTGACCCAATGACATTTTGGTACCAAGCGTTGTGGAGGCACAAAGCTTCCCTACATTTTTATGAATTTTTTAATGAATTTGTCTCGGTTTTTAAAGGATTGTTTTTTGGAAAAGATACCCCAAGAATATCCTCCCAAGCAAGTAAATTCCTAGATAAAAAGGGGACCTTGGAGCAAATGGAAAATTACAATGTTATCAGGATTTTCGGTTCTAAGGAAAATCCCTCCTTTATTCCATATCATATATCTGACAGAATGTTTATTACAGAATTTGCAAGGCAATATAATTTATGGCTACACTTTTTTCATGAGAAATGAAAAAGAAAATTCATACCCTTGCCTTGGAAAATTAGGGACTTTGTATTCAGAAATATGAACAAAATCGATGAATTTGCGAACCACTTCCACAGCCTGAATCTCAAGTATGCTGAAAAGATAAATGGGTTTGACCTTAACAGAATTTTTGTGGAACACACATTAACAGTATATTTTAGAAATTCATTTATCCACATTGTTCTAGGAGAAGAAAAAGATAATAACTTGGGCACTCATATTCACGTTGTTGGCGACTTGGAGATGATACTTAGTACCAATAAATTTTACAAACGGAAAGGAAAGGGTCCCAGCGAGAAGAGTGCACAGTCCCCAACTGTTACTCCCAAGACTACAACATCTCGAAGTAGTTCTCCAGCGGCCCACCCATCTAGAAAAGTGATCAATAGTAGTTCAAGAAGAGGAGGAGACACGAACCCCCCTCCAGGAAAAATTGAAAGCTCACATAAACTTCCTCTGAGGAAGAAGAGGAAGAATATTTTACAAGAGGAAGAACAACATCACATCGAAAGTGACATCAACAGCTTCTCCCTCAAAGATATGGAGGTCGAGGCTGACATCGATAAAATGTTTCCTAACATTGATTAGCCAGGAGCTATGTGGAGAATAATATCAGGAAAATAATGGAATTGATCACAGAATCTTGGGAAATATCAAGGAACATGATTTATTTTGGCTCAAGGGTGCATGCCTTCCATGAGTATTTGCAAGCCGACCTAAAAAATGAAGAATGATTTTACCTTGATGTCGTGGTACCCTTTGGTGTTAAAGTTTCCAATATGTTAGAGATAAGGAGAAGAGAGAAGGACCTTCCCTCTCCAATTCGAATCAAGCAGTTGAATGCGTGTTGGAAAGAAAAGATAAAGAACTTGAATAAAAATTTTCAAGAGTGCATCCAAGCCATATTAAGGAGGGAAGAACTATTCAAAAGTCTCATGGAGGTGGACCTATCAAGAAGCACTAACGAAGTCCAAGATCCCAAGTTGATTCTTAACTCGTTGTTCCTAACAAAACAACAGTTCGATGAGAAAGTTGAGATTTTTAAAGGATTGTCAATTGAAAAATTCTATGGTATAATTGAATATGATGAGGACTCCATAGATAACTGGCTAGTGGATTACTCCGTAAAAAATCGGGACATTGAAGAAGCATTACATGGAATTTCCCTTGATCTAAGAGACTTGGAGGGCGAGTTGTTAACCATTAAAATCTGGCATGAAATCAACGTGGCACCAATGAAAAGTTAAATCGAATAATGGTTCAATAAATCTATCAATAAATTGACCAATGAAGGGCAAGAAGCAATTGAGATGGTTCTTGTAACTGTTGATGAAAACGATAAAAGGACATCAACAAGCAAATCAAAAGAGATGAGAGACCATCATAGTAAGTTTATGTTGATCATATCCTTCTTTTTCTTTATCATGTCCTTCATCTAGTTATTCCACATCTTTTACTAGAAAGGTTTAACCGAAGACCGATGACTCCTCTTTTCTTCTTACCAGGTCTTTTTGTTCTTCTACCGCCCATCGTCTTCTTTCCAAAATCTTATTTCTTGTATTTATTTTTTTATGGTCCACGGGAGCCCAAATCCCAGTCTTTAAGACAAACACATTTAAAATTTCAAAGAATATGTAATAGACTATATATTTTTAGAAATTTTAAGAGAGCTACTTTGGGAATAATCTCAACTGTGCTTTGTAACCCTTTTTTTAGAATATAAAGTATTTGAGGTTGATCTATCATTATATTTTTTTTTAGCTACCCATGTGTCCACTCTGTTAAAGTTCTCTTATGCATGTGGATCATCTTCTTTTTATTTTATGTGATAAGAAATATTTATCTTAAACTATGATGGATGTGAGGAAATTTTGCTTATTTACTTTAAGTGTGTAAAGTGTGTGATTCCTGGTCCTTTCTCAGGAACTTTATTTTAAAAAGAAAACAAAAAAAAATCCCTTTTATTTCTGTCAATATTTATGTTTCTTTGAATTACTGTGATGGAATTATGTCAAGTCCCACATTTTGAATATATATAGAAATCCCAAGAAAATCTAACAAGTATCACCCCTATAAAAATGCAGGGGGATTTACATCCTCGTGAGGTTGTCATTTCAGTCCTAACGGATTCAAGCATCAAAAAATTTGGTGACCATATTGGGGAATGAACTGAAATTTGGAACCCAGTCTAGCATTTCTGAAAAATATATGACTTTGCCCTAGGCTTATTAGCCCCTCTTAGAAATTGGATTGAACAATCAACGAAGAATCTTACATCAGTTATACAATCTAGTAATAACAACAGTCGAGACTCAAGAAGAGTCAGAAAGGTCCTGGTATATATTAGTCCAAGAATAAGAAAGAGAAATCCTCCAAAGACATAGGAGAGAGGAATGACAAGACCGAAGAAATCAAAGGCTAGCTAGAGCAGCACAAGAACAAGGTCAAGATTAAAGCTAGATGAATACAAGGGACCCATTACCAGAAGTAAAAGCAAGAAACTCTTTATGCTTAGAAGTGAAAATTGTATCCATGGAATCTCTCTGGACATGGAAGAGAGAAACGAACAACCCCGAGACAAGCATCATGAGGAGAGACAAGGGGGTGGAAGAGATGCTGGAAGAAATCAAGGAAACCCGGGATTTGAAAATTGAAGGAGGGTAAGAGATTCCCCTCTAAATATTATAGGTGAGAAACATGATCTCCCTGTTCTCCCTAAGGGCACCCTAAAGGAATTTTTCAAAGATGGAGAAATCGATGCAAAGAGGCATCTGCACCTATTTCTTTATGTTTTTTATTTTCACCATGTTTAGTATGATGATGCATGGTAAAGTTGTTCCTGCAAACCTTATCAAGAAGATCATATGAATGGTATACAACATTTCCCAACAAATCAATTCACTCATTTAATGACCTCGAAGCTATGTTMTTGAMTATGTTTKCCCCTCCAATTKCTTATCATACCCTTCTCATTGTTTTCACCCAGATTGGCATGAGAAAGAATGAAAGGATACAAAAWTTTAATAKCAGGTTCAATAAAACCTTGAGTAGGATTCCAAAAGATAAAATACCAAATGACCCAGTCATTCTTGATTGTTATAATAATGCAATGCCCCCGAATGTGAAATATGTTATCAAAACATCCCAAATGGATACCTTGGAGGAGGYAATGACTAAATCCACTGAGATGGAATAAATTATGATTGAAACGGGTGTCRACCCCGACATTATACTAGGAAGAATCCAAAGSCAGCTGGGAGGATTAAATATTGATAATCAAGGAGCTTCCAGTTCAATAAAGAATGAAGAATTCAAGCCTCAATCAGCTCAAAACCAAACAATGGGAGGGGGATTTTTCAAAGGAACCATACATGATGTAAAGGTTGACCCTATGGCGGAACAAAAAACTAAGCAAAGAATTGAAATTGCACAGATAAATAGAAATATCAAGCAAATGCAGAACGAGATAACCAGACTAAGAATGGGAGATAATTATGTGGAAAATCCAAGAATGCCAATCCCAGAGCAAAGAAGGAAACCTCCCCAAGAAAACAGAGTGAGTTTTGAGAAAACGAATAACCCAAAAATACCAAGGATTCCCAGACAGCCTACCCCTAATGCAGTTGTTCTAGATGATGTGTATGACGAGAAATTAATTGAGAAAGAGAATTATTACTCACCTGATGAAATCTTCGAAACTGTGCAGATGGACGGATGTGAGACATCCATGTATATATTTGAAGAGGGCGACAACGATCTCAACTCGCAAGAAAATGTCTCCCAAACAAGAGGATTTGTAAATAGACCAAAAAATAAAGGCGATTCTGATAAAGAAAAAGAAAAAATAAATGAGAAAGTGACGGATAGCGTTGGAAGTAAAAGGCAACACATGAGTTCAAACTCCACTCAAATGACATATAATTTCATACATGATTTGAGTAAATTAAGGATAACCCTGCCCTTTACGGAAGTGGTGAATATTCTCCGGCAAAGAGAAAACATTTTGAAATTGTTGGATGATCCATCTAAAAGAGAAGAAGTTGTTGTTACCACTCCAAAAACAATCCCTAGTCAGTCAACTGCCAAGCTGGGATGTAAAATTCATCCCTTTTACATTTCAGTTGAAAATCATGATGTTGCACTACATAATTTTTTGGTTGACACGGGTGCGACAAATAATATTATGCCACTAGCGATCATGGAGGCATTGGGCATGAGTTGCACCAAGTATTATGAAACCAGTGAAAGTATATCTGCAATTGATTCTAGAAAAGTGTCAGCTTATGGAAAAATCAAGGACTTTTATGCTTGGATTACGGCAGCCCCCCATATCATTACAGTTTTCAATATTATTGTGGTATACCTTCCTCCAACATATGGAGTTGTGTTGGGAAGAGATTGGACATCTATGATCGGGGGATATATAATGAATGATGGAAGTTGTATGATGTTTTCAGGCAAGGAATGAGCAATGATTAAAGTCCCTCGTGAACCCAGAAAACCCTTCTCTTTCAAGAACAAGGATAATAAATTAATGGAATATTATATAGATGTCGAGATTGGAAACTATGTTATCCTGGACATGGAACATAGTGAAATCCTAGAGCAAGTGCAAGACATGGAGAATCAAGAATATTTGTTTGAAGTATATTGGAGGATTTCATTTGATGGAGCTTGTTCAATCTCTGGGAATGGAGTTGGAATTTTTCTTATGATTCCAATTAAGATTATGCATCTGCGTGTTATTAGACTAGAGTTTTCATGCACTAATAATGAGGCAGAGTATGAAACTTTGATTCAGGGGATGATCCTTACACAAGAAATGAAAATAGAGCATCTAATTGTAACTGGCGACTCAGAGTCGGTGATCAATCAGGTTACCCAGAGGTATAAAATCAAAAAGGAAAGACTTAAGTTATATTTCAAAAGAGTTAACGAATTGATGGAATCTTTCAGTTCCTTCAACATTTCTTTCATTCCAAGGGACAAGAATCACAAGGAAGATTCATTAGCCTTGGCGGCCTCATTGTCAAACCCAGATGATAGCCAAAGAAAAACGTCTTTCCAAGTAGAAAGAGCTTTTCGATCGTCTGTGCCTGATAACATTGAATATTTGCAAGTATTTGAGAATGATGAACAGCTAGAATTTTTTTTGTTAAATGATGATGATGATGGAGATGATCACTTGTCTGTTGTCCCCAAAGATTGTATACAATCTGAATCTCTTTTTACGAAAGATGATCATGTTAAGAATATCCTTGAAGAAGTTTCAGTTTGAAAAGTGCAAGAGAGAAGAAAATTCAACATTGGAATTGGCAGTTCCCCGAAATATGTCAACTTGGGAGTTGATTTCACCACTGAAGAGGTTGACCAATATGTTGCCTTGTTCAAAGAATGCATTGATGTGTTCGCTTGGACCTATGATGATTTGAAATCTTACGATAAAACTATATTCCATCATATCATTCCTTTGAGGGAAGAATCAAAGCCAATGAAGCAAAAAATAAGGATGATGAATCCCAAACTGAAACCTCTGGTAAAGATTGAATTAGAAAAATTGAAGAAGGTAGGAATAATTTATCCCATCGGACACTCAAACTGGCTTTCACATCATGTGATTGTAAGAAAAAATACTGGGGAAATATGGATGTGTGTTGACTTCAGAGACCTTAATAGAGAAAGCATAAAGGATAAATTGCATTTACTGAATATGGAATTCCTTCTTCAGCAAGTCACTGGATCAGCCTGCATGTCCATGTTGGATGGTTTTTCAGGATATAACCAAGTCTTGGTGGTTTAAGAAGATAGGACAAAGACAACATTTATCACACCTTGGGAGACATATGCATATGCTAGAATGCCTTTGGTTTGAAGAATGTTGGAGCCACATTCCAGAGGGCCATGGATCATGCATTTAGCGGTTTGATAGGAAAATTTATGGAAAACTATCAAGATGACTTGACAGTGCATTCAAAAACAAGGGGTGGTCATATCCATCATCTGAGAAAAGTATTTGAAAGATGTAGACTATATAGTGTCTCTCTAAATCCAAAGAAATGTTTATTCATTGTAACTCAAGGAAAATTGTTGGGCCACATTGTGTGCAAGGAAGGGATTTACATAGATTTGGAAAGAGTTAAAGCAATAAATGAGCTCAACCCCCCGACATATAAGAAGGGAGTCCAATCATTTTTCGGCAAGATCAATTTTGTGTGAAGATTTGTTCCTGACTATGCAAGTATCGTAAAGTCGATCAATTTGTTGTTGAAAAAGGAGCAGAGGTTTGAATGGATGGTAGATACCCAAGAGGCTTTCAATAATATCAAAGGAGAAATCACCACAACACCAGTCCTCATTAGTTTGGAATTTCAAAGGGATTTCATCATCTATTCATTTTCTACAAAGATATTTGATGCATATGTCCTTACAACCCGTAATTGTAAAACAACCATTCTCCCAATGGGGACTTGATTTTTTCGAGCCAATTAATCTGAAGTCTAGTAAGGGGCATATGTACATTCTCACGGCTACATATTATTTCAAAAAATGGTCGGAAGCGGTGGAATTAAAGAAGGTTGATTCTAAAGAGATAATTAAGTTCCTCAAAGATAATATTATGTCGAGATTTGGTGTCCTAGATAAATTGATCACAGATAATGGTTCGATTTTCATCGGGTCGAAGTTTATGGAATTTTGCGAAGAATATGGAATTATCATGGTTCAATCATCAAATTATTATCCACAAGGTAATGACCTCATTGAATCCACAAACAAAACACTTGTTTTGATACTGAAGAAAACCATTGAAAAGAACCAAAGGAAGTGGCATCTAAAGCTGACTGATGCGTTGTGGGCATGCAGAACGAATCCAAAAGACAGTACTGGGATGTCCCCTTATACATTGGTTTATGGTAAGGAAGTGAAAATGCCAATTAGCCTCAAGCTCGGTGCATTGACTTATGTGGTTGATACCAAAGATATAGAAGAGAGTTCACCAATCCAAAGGAGGATCAACCAGTTGTTAAAATTGGAGGAAGAACGAAACAAAAGCCCTGAATCGAACCTCTCAAAGGCAATAGAGTGTCAAAATATATTTTGATCATAGCACAACTGTAAATAATTTCCAGAAGGGAGAGTTGGTGTTACTTTGGAACAAGGCCAAGGAGAAACCATTGATGCATACAAAGTTCTAAGTGCTCTGGATCGGACCATACGTCGTCGAGAATATCTTGGGTTTTAACTCCTATATGCTCCAAGACATTAAGGATAAAATATTAATTCTACCTATCAATGGGCAAAAATTTTAAAGGTTTCTTCTCCTAAAACTTTCTCATTCTCATTGTACTTAATTTTATTTTTCATCTTGTATATTCTTACTTTGACTCCATATCCCAATAGGCGGAAGCACCTGGTCATGAAAGGTTATGGATTCTTGACAACCCACAGGGGGTTATCATCCCACAGTTGGAGTCAGTTGTTGAGATCAATTCCCGCTTCCAAAACTTCCCTCCCATTTTCTATTCTCCCAACTTCTTTTGTCCATTTCTTTTCCCTCTTATATACTTACCCAAATTCCACTTTTCTTTTCTCCCTTCTATTCTCCCTTTCTAGTTTCTATACTTAGTTTTTTTTTCAAAAACGGTGGGTTCGCGGGTTGGCGGACTCGCAGGTTCTCACTTCCCACTCCCCATATCATGAGTCTGACTGACCGTTGTATCATCCTATACTTAGTCGTTTTTGTAGTCACAGGTTCCCGGGTTGGTGGGTTTCAATATTTCATATCCCATGTTCCGCAATATACATTTTGCACCCAAAATATCCGCGATCTACATTTTTACCATCGGACTCCCCGAGCTCATAAGCATCTCATCTCTCCTATATTGAGTCTGAATGACTGCCTTACAACACTTAGCCAATTTTCTACCTTTTGCAACAGGGAGTTCACAAAAATTCCAAGTCCTGATTACTATCGTTTGTCCCCGCCACCTTCGTGTATTTTGATCCAGGTGGATATCGGTGGCCACCCACCTTTTCCGACTGGCTCAAAACAGTTTTCTGGCAATTTTGGCAATTTACTATTTTTAGCAGGTTTTAACTTCCGGGGCCATTTTGAGGGCCTAAATGAAGTTTTTTTCAAGATCAATGTTCTCAATGATAGTTGAAGGCATAATTGAGCCCCCAAAATGAATCTCCTCAACGATACCTTTCCAACGAGCTATCATGTGCCTAAAACGGAGATCGTATGCAAAAGTTACGACCCCGGGAAGTTGATGTACTAACTTACCCAAGYGGGGCCCACATGACTTTTGGCACTTCATCTCCTAGCGTTAGGTTTTTTGTATGTCTAGGGTTTTTTGCATTCCTGTTTATTGTAAAAAGGCCTTCAGAGCCTCATTGTAATCATCTTCTTGCGAATGCGAGTAGCCATCACATCTCTTCTCAGAGATAAGTTGCCACCATTCTAGCGAGTCTTTCACTCTGTATTTTTACAGTCTCTGTACATTTATTTCATTAACAGAAATCATGTATTACTGTATCTCTATGTTTATGGTTGCATCTCTGATATATTTCTGTTATATTATTAGATATACGCGATATCTCTGTGCATTTCTTTATTATATCTCCGCTCTCATTTCGTGCCGAAAATAATCTGGATCACATTTTCCCAATATGCATTTACTATGGTTTAATACTAATAACTCATCATGTAGATCCCATAAATATAGTCATTAATAAGAGAGGGGCTCGAGGAGATTGCTTATTAAACCACATTAAAGCACGATTTGCAGAAGATTATATTATATCTCTCAAGCACTCATTTAAAATATTACATGGATTAAAAGAACGCTCTCGTCAACTTATGGCAGTCACAGCTCGACAGCATTTCTATGGAGATACTTTGAAAATTTTTCAACATGAGGACCAGAACTTTCAATGTTCTATAGCATATTCTTACTATTCATCCCCTTTTGTTCAAAAGGAAGTAATTTCGACTTCCAGAATTGCTCGTGCAGGCTTTGTTCCTGAGGTTTTTGACTGCAAAGAATTGGTTTTATGGTGCGCTGAGAAATACATACCAAGTCAACGGATTATTCAAATTCAAGACCATTCTCTCGTCTCTCTTTCACCTCAAGTGTTTCGTAAAATGCTAAAACTCCCAAAGCCAACACTCACTTTCAAAGGTGAAGATTGCAGGGACTTATTGAAAAAGCATGACAACGGTCTGGACCTCTTGCCTGAATTCTTGGAGAATCCTGTGGCCATCCCTGAAGATATTACCAGGTTGCAAGTCAACTTGTTCAAAAAACCCTTTTGGTAAATTGCTTGATTATTCACCAGAGTGACCGACCAAGAAAATACCGCCAGTATTCCCTGCATGATTCTTTATATATTATATTTTACTGTCAAGGAGCAAGCCATTTTCGATTGGGGAAAGATGATTTCCATTGAAATCTCTTCCCCATTGTCACAGTATAAAAAATATAAGAAATCATTTATGAATTCTTATTTCGTTTTTGTGATAGCACATTGCTGCCAGTTATCTAAATTGTTTATTTGCAAGAAGGTAAATTGTGAATTCGACCCAGTGACCTTTTGGTACCAAGCATTGTGGAGGCACAAAGCTTCCCTGCATTTTTATGAAGTTTTCAATGAATTTGTCTCGGTTTTTAAAGGATTGTTGTTTGGAAAAGATACCCCAAGATTATATGCCCAGACAAGTAAATTCCTTGATAGAAAGGGGACCTTCGAGCAAATGGAAAATTACAATGTTATTAGGATTTTCGGTTCTAAGGAAAATTCCTCCTTTCTTCCATGTCATATATCTGATATAATGTTTATTATAGAAGTTGCAAGTAAATATAATTTATGGATACACTTTTTTCATGAGAAACGAAAAAAGGCAATTCATACCCTTGCCTTGGAAAATTTGGGACTTTGTATTCAGAAATATGAACAAAATCGATGAATTTGCGAACCACTTCCACAACCTGAATTTCAAGTATTATGAAAAGATAAAGGGGATTGACCCTAATGGAATTTTTTTGGAACATATGTTAACAGTGGGTTTTAGCAATTCATTTATCCACATTGTTCTAGTAGAAGAATAAGATAATAACTTGGGCGCTCCTATTCACAGTGCTGGCGATTTGGAGACCGTACTCACTACCAATGAATTTTATAAATAGAAAGGAAAGGGTCCCAGCGAGAAGAGTGCCCGATCCCCAACTGTTACTCCCAATACTACAACATCTCGGAGTAGTGCTCCAGTGGCCTACCCATTTAGAAAAGTGATCAACATTAGTTCAGGTGGAGGAGGAGACAAGAACCCCCCTCCAGGAAAACTTGAAAGCTCACATAAACTTCCTCTGAGGAAGAAGAGGAAGAATATTGTATAAGAGGAAGAAGAAAATCACGTCAAAAATGACATCAACATCTTCTCCCTCAAATATATGGAGCTTGAGGCTAACATCGAGAAAATGTTTCCTAACATTGATCAGCCAAGGGCTATGTGGAGAATGATATCAAGAAAAGAATGGCATTGATCACAGAAGCTTGGGAAATTTCAAAGAACATGATTTTATTTGGCTCAAGGGAGCATGCCTTCCATGATTATTTGTAGGACGACCTCAAAAATGAAGAATGTTTTTACCTTGATGTTGTGGTGTCCTTTGGTGTTAAAGTTTCCAACATGTCAGAGCTAAGGAGAAGAGAGGAGGACCTTCCCTCTCCAAGTCGGATCAAGCAGTTGAACATGTGTGGGAAAGAAAAGATAAATAAATTGAATAACATTGTTCAAGCATGCATCCAATCCATATCAAGGAGGGAATAACTATTCAAAAGGCTCATAGAGGTGGACCTAGCTAGAAGCACTAACGAAGTCCAAGATCCCAAGTTGATTCTTAACTCGTTGTTCCTAACAAAACAACAGTTCGATGAGAAAGTTGATATTTTTAAAGGATTTTCAATTGAAAAATTCTATGGTATAATTGAATATGATGAGGACACCATAGATAACTGGCTAGTGGATTACTCCGTAAAAAATCAGGACATTGAAGAAGCATTACGTGGTATTTCCCTTGATCTAAGAGACTTTGAGGACAAGTTGTTCAACATTAAAATCCGGCATGAAATCAATGTGGCACCAATGAAAAGTTACATCGAATAATGGTTCAATAAAGCTATCAATAAATTAACCAATGAAGGGCAAGAAGCAGTTGAAACAGTTCCTGCAACCGTTGATGAAAATGATAAAATGTCATTAGCAAGCAAATGAAAAGATACGAGAGACCATAATAGTAAGTTTATGTTGATCATATCCTTCTTTTTCTTTATCAAGTCCTTCATATAGTTATTCCACCTCTTTTAATAGAAAGGTTTAACCGAAGACTGATAACTCCTCTTTTCTTCTTACCAGGTCTTGTTGTTCTTCTACCGCTCAGAGTCTTCCTTCTAAAAGCTTATTTCTTGTATTTATTTTCTTTATGGTCCGCGGGAGCCCCAATCCTAGTCTTTGCGACAAACACATTTAAAATTTCAAAGAATATGTAACAAACTATATATTTTTAGAAATTTCAAGAGAGCTACTTTGGGAACAATCTCGACTATGCCTTGTAACCTTGTTTTCAAAATATAAAGTATTTGAGGTTGATCTATCATTATCTTTTTTTTGAGTTGCCCATGTGTCCACTCTCTTAAAGTTCTCTTATGCATGTGGATCATCTTCTTTTTATTTTATGTGAATAGAAATATTTATCTTAAACTATGATGGATGTGAGGATTTTTTGCTTATTTACTTTAAATGTGTGAAGTGTGTGATTCCTAGTCCTTTCTCAAGAACTTTATTTAAAAAAGAAAAGAAAATATTTTTCCCTTTTATTTTCTCTCAATATTTATGTTTATTTGAATTACTATGACAGACTTCTGTCAAGTCCCACATTTTGAATATATATAGAAATCCCAAGAAAATCTAAATAGGAGTACCACCTCCATAAAAACGTAGGAGGATTTACATCCTCGTGAGGTTGTCGTTTCGATCCTAACGGATTCAAGTGTCAACTGTACCACACCAGTTTCAAGTGGGATACAAGGTCTAGTTGCATTTATAGAAAGATCACCTTACAGGACCCCATCAGAATCTCTTTCCACTTCGTTGTGGGATTTACACTATCATTGAGGTTGTGGGTAGCAATGCTTTTGAGCTCAACACTCCACCCTTCCTTGGATTTCACCCAGTGTTTAATGTGGACCTCCTTCAGCCATATTTGACACCATTATTGGACACCTCAGAGGTCACAGAACAATTAACACCAATAGAGCTCAACCCTTACTGCATGGAACATGCACCCACTGATCAAATAGTGGACACATAGGTCAAGGGAACTTGCCAGCAGAGGATCCAACTTTATCGGGTTGTCAAGGCAAGGTAGCTCCTACACCAAGGAAAGTGGCTCACCCAGGGACAAATTTAGTATAATTTTCCTCACTTGATGGGGGAACTCAATGCAATGGAGACCATTGCTTCCTAAGGGCGGAGGACTGATCCAGGTGGATATTGGTGGCCACCCACCTATTCCAATTGTCTCCTCTTGAAAGTTTTTAGTTTGGCACGTTCTTTTGTACTTCTTTGTAATTGTGGGTTATACACATTTGGGGTTGTCTAAATCCCTACACATCTTCTAGGTGGATATCGGTGGCTTCCCACCTAATCCAACTAGCTTATTTTGGAAGTTTTCACGTCAGCGCATCTTTCTATACTTCCAGGGTCATTTTAGGGCCCTAAACAGGTTTTTTTTTGCTTGCCACAAACAAACTGCATACGAAATTAGATTTTGATGACATAATGTGTAGTTCTCAAGAAGACCTTTCCAACAGGCTATCACGCGCCTAAAACAGAGGTCGTATGCAAAAGTTACGACCCCGTGAAGTTGAGGTACCAACTTACCCATTGGGGTCCACATAACTTTTGGTGTTTCATCTCCTAGGGTTAGGTTTTTGGATATGTAGGGTTTTGGAATTCATGAGTAATGTTCAAAGGGAATTTGGAGCCTCATTGTAATCATTCTTCTTAGACGGATGTGTGTATCAGCCACATCTCTTCTCAGAGATCGCTACCACCATTCGAGATAGTTGTTTTCAGTTCTATAGTTTCAGCCTCTTTTATTTATTCAATAAAAGTTATTGTTCACTGGATATATGTTGTTATTCTCCATATCTCTATGTTATTGTATTCAGTATGTTATTCCTTTCGTTCTGCTCATAAATCTGAATCACTCCCCCTTTGACATCAATGGCAAAGGGTAATTATCTCTTACAGTATAACTTATTTTAACAATCTCTCTCCCCTTGTCTTCATGCTTCTCATATTTCTCTCCTGCTTTTGTTCTTTCTCTCCCCCTTTGACATTAAGGGTAACTCGTTCTGACGGTTTATCTCTCCCTATTTTCTTCTGCAAGATGTCATGTAGATCAATGTGGTGCTCCTTGTCCATTAGTGCTTCTTGTTATTGTAGTCCACTGACGTACATTAAAAGCATTCATGTCAATTTTCCTTCATCACTTGACTTCACGTCTACATGGCTTGTCATTTCTTCACTGAACTGGCAATAATGACATAATCATTCAACAATTTTCCCTTGATAGTATAACTCCTCCTGATGGTTTATCTCCCCCTGTCTTGTTGTGCCTCTTACGGCTTGCCTTCCTGTGACTTGTTGGTTCCACCTGTCAATGTGCTTCCTTTTCTAGTCATACGCTTTACTGAACACTCTTCTTGATGAAAATGCCAACGAGTCTTTCTAAAATTTCTCTTGATATCATGTTTTCATACGTTTTCAACTATTGTCTTCTAGACCTGCCAAATATCTCATGAATTCATCTTTGTCCATATGTCACGAAATTGTCCATGAATATTCCACTCAACTGCACACGATGTTGACCCATCTGTCACTTTACTATTCTAAATACTTCTTTGAATATGCTTCATCTGATCACTACATATTCTTTCTTTTCAATTTGAATCAAATATGTCCACTGGTCTTCTCTATCTTCAAATCAAACTTCTACAAGTCTGCAATGTATCCCTACTTGAATATATGCTTGAAATCCTCTATAACATCATGAATCTCTGCCTCAAAAGTGTACAATGATATTCTTCGTAAATGCCATCTAAATTATTCATACCTGCATGGGGATGTAAATTGCTTCTTAATCAACCATTCTATCACAAGATATTTTGTACCTCTGCCATCAAATTATTATGAATATGCCTTCCAAAAATCTGCAAACAAACACTTCATACTGCTCAAAATATAGTTCTTCAGTCTATAATAGTTGTTTCTTAGACTCCCCTTCTTCAATATTCACATTACTATGAGTCTCCAAGCCAGATGGATTAGAACAATATATAAGTCTTCTTTGTTGTAGGATCATCATTTTGAATTATGACATCTTCCTCTCTACTTGTAGATTCATCATGATATCACAACTCTGTAAATCATGTGAGTATGATCTCTGGGAGTTATTCATTCACATGTTCTTCAATTTTTTCTTTCCTTCTCCAAATTTTCTTGTACTTGATATCAGTGTTGTCCTTCAAGGAAGACTCCATCATACTTCTATAATCACAAGTTATGTGTCCATAGTTATGTCATTCGTAACATCCAATCTTGTAGGGGAGAACATAAACATCTCTTGCTTGAACATTTCTTCCATATGATCTACAATCTATAGCTTTATGTCCAAAGTTATTACAAGTAAAATAATAACATGGAAAGAAACTTTGATACCTGGGAGTGAATGTTCTTCTTTGTGATGTAGTCCTTCTTAATTCATGCCTTCGCTGATCACGTTCTTCTCTTCTATTGTTTCCTTCACAGTGATTGAAGCTTCTTTGATACCTAGAATTATACAACCTTTTGTAATCTTCTTATCGAGTCTTCTCTATTTCTGGAATGTTCTCCTTTGAGGGCTCACATTGTTCCTTCTTGATAGGGCCTATTATTACTTCTGCATAACTCTTAGAATTTTATTTATTCTTCCTTTCTAGCAACCTATAACATTTCTCTTCAACTTTCTTTACTGGTGGTGTGGAGCTTCCTCTCTCTTCAATGTTCTTGATAAGCTTGACAACTTCAACCCTTAATGTGACGACTTCTTCTTCAAGCTTCTCACAATCTTCTTCTTTCTTCATCATCTATATCTTCATTACGTATTCCTTTATCTTTGCTTCTTCAAGTTGGGTCTTCAAGGAGATGATTTCTTCTTCAAGTCTTCTTTCTTGTTGACCAAATTTTGCTTCAAGTTTGTTTAAGTCCTCATATATTTCCTTAATATGACTTGTCAAAATTTATTCTCTCTTCTCTGCTTCATTTCTTTGTGATACTATTTCAGCTTCCAAACATAATTTTTCTTCCAACTGATTTTTTAGTGTTTCTTCAATCCTTCTAGCTTCTTCTACTTGGACCTTTAGGTTCATAATAATTTGTTAGAATTATTTAGAGTTAGGATTTTGTGAACCTTCCTTTAGCTTTATCAATTCCTCCTCTAGTGACTTTTTTTTCTTACTTTCTCTTTTTACCTCACTTAAGGCGTTGATTAGTTCATCTTCAATATCTACTTCACTTTCTTCTTCTTCTTCTAAATCCGTCTGACATGATGAGATTATTTCTTATTGTTCTATCTCAACATATTTTTTATCCTGATCGATGTGTTTTTTCTATGTGATAAGAGGAGATTCCTCCAAGTTTCTCTACTTGATTCGTCACTTAAAAGGAGATATAGCGAAAATGGAAGACCTTCATGAATTTTGTCCCATTCTGAAGAGCGAACTTGTACAGCATGTCAAACGCTCAATATTCGATATTTGATTATAAAACTCACACATAGAATACTACAGACTGTACTCTTTTCAATGCAATTAGTCTCGCATAATTTGTATCATCTATGAAGAAGTTGTGATTGTTTTACCCGGAACACATGTTTGAGACTAGTTATAGAACTAGTCAAAAACCCTATCTTCCACAAAGTGTATCTCCAAAAGTACAACAACCCAGAAGCTGAAATTTGTACCACATGTACCTTGATATGTCTTCTCTACAGCCTCCAAGTTTCACTGTCTAAATCATTCTAGGAAAAAAAGTTATAGTGAAAATGGCAAGATGACCTTTAAAGAACATACCTTAGAACACATCATCACAAGACTTCATCTTCCCTTAGAATTTTACCCTTCTTCACTTCATTTTCACTCTGAAATTCACTACCAAGATTGTGCTAAGAGATCACAAGATTGAATGATGAAAATTATAGTTTCTTAATGTGTATTTATATTTTTCCAAGTACTTCCTTTACTTGACTTTAGGGCGAACTTGTAATTTATTTGACCATACCTCGGGGCTTTCATCTTTAAGAGGGCATAACATCTCAACCGTGAGTAAACACGTGGTGTTCCACCTACTGTTGTAAATGGCATGAAAAGGACTATCCATCTCTAAGGGTTTTACATGTACTTTCAATGTCCTTCATTCTTGTTTTCCTCAAACATCTTCGGGCTTCATGACCACACCTCTGGGGCTTCTTGTAGATTTATTCAAAGTGTCTTCCCGTGAGGGCCAAGCTTAAAGTTATGCCATAATGGGACCACTTTGGATATTCCTTCAAATAAACCCATCACTTCTAGGGGCTTTTGGACTTCTTCTAGGGTTGGCATAACCCATTACTTCTAGGGAATTCTAGGGCCTTCTAGGGCTTCTGGACTTCTTCTAGGGTTGACATCAATGACAACCAACTTTCCATCATGATTTAGTTTTTATATTGTCCTCTTAATTTAATATTTCAAACAAAAATAAGTTTAATCAAATAAAAATGATAAATTATTTTACTAATGTTTATTTAAACCAATGGGGTGGCAAGTGCAAGAGGTATTATCAAAAACTTTAGAAGAACAATAGATTCTACATTTTCTTGGGGTCTTGGCACATCCACTAATAACCAGGTTGAATCCTATACACTTTTGCAAGGCATGAAAATTGTCATCAATCTTCAAATTCAGAATTTAATTGTGGTGTGGGACTCGAGAATTTTATTCCATGTATGGTTCTGAAGACCTTTCTAGTTAATACTATCTTGGCATCCATGATAGAGAGAACAAATCAAGTTTCAAAATCATTCTTCAGTGTGCATTTCTATCATGTTTAAGGGAAAATAATACTTCAGCAGATAATTTTGTTGATCTAGATACCTCAATAAAAGAGGGGGACACTATTATCAATGACAATGTATACGCTCAACCTATACTGTGATATTTTGTTGATCAAGATACCTCAATAAAAGAGGGGGACACTATTATCAATGAAAATGTATACGCTCAACCTATACTGTGATTTATTAATAGAGGAAAAGGCATGTATCATTCAAATAAGAAGGCACATGGCTCATTGTAAGGTAAGTTTGTCGTATGGAAAAGTGTGTTATGAGAAGCGGCGCTTCCCATATTCTCACATGCCTCAACATATTACCAAACACAAGTTTGAATTTGAGAAATGTAATTCTTATTACCATTGTGGAATTATGGCTTCATAGTTTATCTCTTCTACATGAAGTTTCTGGTCTACTAGATAAAGATTTAGTCTAGTGAATTCTAGTATATTGGTCGAGCTTGAGAGTGTGGTTCTATTTCTCTCTTGTATCTTGGGTAAGTTTCCACCTTCGTTTCCTATTCTCTCTAAAGAATTGCCAATTAATGTTTTTGTTCCAAGTGATAGTTCTGGAGAGTTAGTCCTTGTTTCAACTTGATAATATGGGGATTTTGCTCCATTTCTAGATGATTTCTTATTTTCTTTTGGAGAATGTGCTCTTTCAAGTGAACCGTCTTTCGATTATGGCCCCTACCAAGATTGAATTGGAGTTTTTTGGGTAAGGAATGAGATCACTCTGTGATCTGAACGGTATGTATTTTCATGGTCTTCTATGTTTTGGTGCTTTGATAATTTAATCTAAAATTCTCTATCACCACCTTGGATTCCCCTACTCAACGTTTGTATGGGTGGTGTTTTCCCCAACTATCCTGAGTTAAGCATATTCTTACACTAGGTTTTGAGAGACCTGTTATTAGATCAAAGGCCTAGCATTGTAGATGGTTTTGAGTTTCTAAATTTGCACAAGGAATTGGTTTGTTTCATTTCTTCGATGGATTACATGGAGCTTTAGGAGATAAGGTGTGTGTTGTGAAGTTGTGAGGAATTTTTTTAGGGTAATAGAAGCACGATCCTCACTTCATGAGCAATATCATTGTGTTACTTCCCAAATAGAAACCATAATGGGAACCCTAGTGCAACATAAATGTCAGATCGATTTTCTAGAGGCAAAATGTAACACGCTTTAGAATATGGTAGTCAGTTTGACTAAGGGTGAGTAGTCTGGAGCATCTAATCAAGTGCAACTTGTCAACTTGAATTATGGTGGACAAAGTGAAGAAGATACAGTACACCAACTCCCTAAGAACATGGAATCGGTCAAGCAAGATTCGGACCCAACCATGGAGGCATTGAAAGGAGCAATCAGCCATCACACCTTTTGTTAAATTTTTATGTTTTAAAAAGTACTCGGGATTTCAGGCTTGTTTTGTAGAATCTACACCATTAATCTCTTCTTGAATGTTTTGTGTATTGATCTAGTTATGATGTACAACTATATGCCAAAAGATAGCTCTCTTTTTTGCTTTTGTTTTAAACATTTTGAGATGGGCCTTTGATGTACTCTTGTTACAAGCTCTGTTGTAGATTTTACTTAATATAAAATCTCCCAGTTATGGTTAAAAAATGTTTATTTAAACCAATTTGAATTGTCTTGTTTCTATTTAAGATCTCTTTGATACATAGGAAAACCAACTTTAGGAGATTTAAACATGTGACAAATAATGCTTGAACTTTTTGGATAAAACGTCCAACATTTCGAGTGGACACTCCACCCATCATCGGGGACAAATGAAAAATATTTTAACAATTTTATTTATGTGTTTGTTATTATTTTGATAAATTGAAAAAATATTTTGTATAGTTATAAATTTACATTTTAATAATAAAAAATTAAATTAATAATTATGATTATTATTAATGTCCAATCTTAAATTAATTATATTTTTTTTATTACAAGTTATTATTTTGATTTTTATGGAATAACAAATTAAGTGAACCATTTTATTACAATTTTTTAAAAATTAAATCTAATAAATCATAATTCAATTAAATAATTAGATTTAATAAGTAATAATTCAATGATTTAATCACCATTAAACTTATCTTGATAATTTATAAAACATAATCAAAACAATGCTTTAAATATAAACATATAGTAAATATATATTGATTATAAAAAATTAATCTTAATTAAATATAAAGTTAAATTATATTGTTAATGTTTCTRGATAAAAACTRTGTGTTTGGTTTTGAAATCTCTAAAGTTTCGAGTGRACACTCCAYTCATTATCGRGAACAACAAAAAGCTAGGCAAAATATTGAYGAAGTATGTATTAAGTAAGAGGAAATGAAAATGATCTTTAAACAATAATTAATTWAAAAAAATCAAAATAATCAAAATAATCAATAAGCACGTTGAGATTATGAAAGTAAAAATATTTAACAATTTTTATAAAGTAGTCATTGAGGAGGAGAGAASGGGAACAACAGTCATAATATTTAATAATGATGAGTTAGGATTAGTCAACAAAAAAGAGGGAACCGAGAAGGTTAGAAATGCCAAATAATAATGATCATAATGTGTTATAATGCTAAAAAATAATATTGTATTATAATAATATAATATAAAATGTATTAAGGTAATGAATTATGATGTATTGTTATATTTTATTATCATAATGTGATAATAAGAAGGATAGGATAAATCAGATTATATATATATATATATATATATATATATATATATATATAAATATAAAAAGAAAAATATATGAAAGGGGATTAAGTTAGAATAAATATTATGGTTATGATATTATATAATTTTTTATTTTTTTTTTCAGAAAATTCACACTGATTATATTGATATATAATTTTTCATACAATACAGAAAGGATGAATCCAATACAAACTACTTTCCACTCCCAACAGTTTAATAAAAAAAACAGAAAATGTCTTCCAACAACTTCAATGTAACACTCGAAGATGCTTAATAAACTCCTCACTCCAAAAGACCGACTAATCACTATGAACCACAAAGGGAGTGACCCCAATAACTAAAAAATGTCAAAATGTTGAACAGATCCAGCAGACTCTCCATCCCAGGGATAATAAAAGAGACTACTACTCGAAGTCAACAAAGCATGCTTGGAAATCCTATCTGCCACCCGATTGGTCTCTCTATAGATATGCTGGAAAGTAATATCCCTGAAGGTAGCAACCATCTCGCTAGTTTTCCTTTTCCACCCTTATATGTTTATTGCCCGGAGATTTCCTTTTTTTTTTAGCCAATCAATGATTTCTTTGGAATCGCCTAGAAGTTGAATCTGTTGTATATCCAAATGCTTTGCAATAAAAAGAGAAGCCCACGCGCCCAATAGTTTTGCTTTGGTTTTTGTTCCCTCTCCGTCGTTGAAATACCATCTAAATTCCGAGGCATCTCCAGTTTTTATAACACCACCTGCTCCACAACTGGAACCCCCTGCCATCGACGCTCCATCAAAGAATGCCACAGCATATCCAATAATCATGTTTATAGTGTTTACTCTTAAAATCTGTTGATTAATGGAGATAGGCTTATTCCTAAATGCTCTGATAGCCCTGTGAACTGTTGCCCTAGATGATGGAGACTTGCCTTCAAAAATCAATCGGTTATGTTCCAGCCAAACATTCCAACAAATCAGCAATGGCAACTTTTTTGACAGCTCCTTTTTCCTGCTCCATTCATCCATACAATCATTGATAGATCTTCCCGTCCATGGCATTCTCAAATTTAGTAGTTGCGCACAATAAGACCAAGCCTCCTTTGTAAAGAGGCAATGAATAAATAGATGAGGAATGTATTTTTCGTGTTGCTTGCACAGCAAACATAGACCTGGCCCACTCCACCCTCTTGCTTGGAGATTGTCCCCGGTAAGAAGCATGTTCTCCATTGCCAGCCAGAAAAAAAGAATAATATTTAGTTGTACATTGCATTTCCACAATTTAACTTTCCAACCATGCTGAATTGCAAGATTTTGAGTTGATTGAATTGCATTATAACAATTTTTCACAGAAATGTCTCCCAATCGGTCCCCTCCAGTCCAAATGAGTGAATCGGTAATATCCCCCCACAGAGAGACGCATGCCTTTTTTAATACAATTGTGTATGAAGACCACTCCGTCGCGAGAGATCCGGACAGCCCCAAATCGCTGCTCGATTTCCACACTTCGGCAAGGGTCGCTGGGTCCCGGTGACTGGACGTATGTGCTAAGGAATATATCTGTTTTAAGTTTAATGCCTCCACTAGCTCCGAACTGAGAAGGGACGCATCCCCCAATCCAAGAATTTTATCTCTACCAATCGTGATAAGTTGCCCTGTACCTGGATTCCATCTAATCCAATGATTTAACACATGAAGAGAGCGAATTAAACTCGCCCAGATCCTCGAGACTGCATGGATATTGTGAGTCGGTTGTCTGAGCCAATAAAAAATTATATTATTATGTAGATATTTGTCGAAGATTACTTGATGCCAGATACTTCGTTGATTTAATAACCTCCATAAAGTGACCGCATTCAATGCCAAATTGAAATGATAGAGGTTAAGAAAACCCCAACCCCCATCTCTTTTTGGCCTGGAGAGCATCTCCCATCTACAGAGATGAAACTGACAAGAATCATTGTGTCCATTCCAAAGATAGTGGAACATTACTTTACGAATCTTATTGATGATTGACTGCGGCACTAACTCCATTGACATCCAAAATACTGGTTGAGCTTCCAAAACCGACTTAATCAAAATATATCTTCCCCCTAATGAGAGCCACCTGTTATACCATCTTGATATTTTCTGAGAAAATCTGGAAACTAGCCATTGCCAATCAGTTGCTCGGTGTGGACCGATCTTTAAATAATACCCTAGGTACTTAAAGCCATCAGCAAGGGTCCTGAAAGAAAATTTTAGTAGTACTTTGAACAGAGCCAACTCCAAATCGCTAAGTCCTTCTGACATAATGGTGGATTTAGTCTGATTCACTGTAAGACCAATAGCCCTACAGAAAATCTCAATGGCAGTGTTAATCTCTTGCCACTCTTCTAACCTCGTCAATGACATGATGAGGACGTCATCTACAAAAAGCAAATGCAAGATTTTAGTCCATCTAGAAATTTTTATACCTGAAATCGAGCCAACCGTCGATGCATTCTTCAATAAGAGACGAAGCCCCTCCATCATAAGAATGAAGAGAAGAGGCGATAGTAGGCAGCCTTGGAAAAACCCCCTCTCACTTCTGAAGAAACCCATAGGCTATTTGTTTACCAAAACAACAAAAGATGAGGACATTACGCATGCCATTATCCAGTTTGTCATCTGAATGCCCAAACCCACTTTCAAGAGAATCAAACGAAGTTGAACCCAATCAATACAATCATAAGATTTTCGTAAATCAAGCTTGAGAACTAGAGCTTTCATCTTTTTTATCTTAATGTTGTGAATACTTTCACTAGCAGTCCCAATAGCGTCTTGAATGTGTCTTCCTTGTAAAAAACCCAACTGCTTCGGAGAGATAAACCTGGACAAGATAGGTTTTAAATGAATTGCAATTAATTTTGAGATAACCTTGTAACATAGATTACAAAGTGAGATAGGACGGAAATCGTCAAAGGACCTTGGGTTATTTGACTTCGGAATTAAAGTCAGAAAAGTAGAATTAAGACCACCTAAAATAAAGCCCTGTCTTCTTGACTCTTTGATCATAGCCAGAAGGTCCTCCCCAATCAAGTCAAAGAAAAAAATGAAAAATTATGAAGTCCACCCATCCGGGCATGGTCTCTTTTCCTTCTTGAAATGTAGGAGTATTGCATGCAATTCTTCTAAAGACACTCACAAAAACATATCAGAAGCCTCTTCTTCGTCTAGCATCTGAGTGAATAGCTCTGTGATCTTGCACTGATCGCTGATGTTCGATGGATTATTTGGTGCCTTGTAGAGAGTTCTAAAATAGTTCTCTGCCTCTTTTTTAATAGCTTCCTGCTCACTAACCAGAACTCCATCTCCTTATTCAATCCCCCAAATATGATTTTTAATCATGTTATGACTTGCTACCTTATGAAAGTATCTCGTGTTTTTATCCCCACTTGATAACCAAAGAGCTATGCTCCGAATATGCCACAACTCTTCTTCACTCCTGAGAATTGTATTCCTTTTAGCCTCACTTTGCTTTAATGAAAAAAAGGTAGCAAGATTGCTTGGTTCACCAGTCAATGTCTCAATTGAAGTTTTTATCTCAGCTTCCAATAATATCAATTTGGCTTTTTTTTCCTCTTGATTCTCTTTATTCCATATCCTTGTAACTTTTTTTAAAACCTGTAATTTCCATAATAGCCTCCTCTGTTTGTTCTCTTCCCTTAAGAACAAAGGATCCTTCCAAGTCAAATGTACCAGGGCCACGAAATCCTTATCATTGAGCCAATCAACATTGAATTTGAAAGGAAACCTCTTATAATTTGGGGCTTGTTCCATTTGAAAAAAAATTGGAGCATGGTCTGAAACATAAGGAAATTCAACCCAGGACTGGTATACACCACCTTCTAAAAGTAAATTTTCTGCAACTAACACCCTATCAAGTCTTTTATCTATAGCCTCCTGACCATAT
>ML810586.1:160865-172075 GCA_009831015.1 Picea engelmannii | reverse complement strand
AGAGGTAAACAAAGAAATGAGGGAGAGTAGGGAGAGAGAGGGAGAGTGATTCAAAGTGTAGGGGAGAAAGGAATAGATGTAGGAAAGAGAGAGGGGGGATGGGGAAATGGAAAATAATAAATAGGTTATAAGAGCACATGCACATTCCTATAGCGCGTGGATGCTATAAGGAATGTGTGTATGTTCCTAGAGTGTGTGCACGCTATTAATAACATATGTGATTTATTTTGAATTTGATTTTTTTTGTGAAGGATTGACCACTTTAGCATACATGTATGTTGACTGGATTTCCTTGAATCTAGGTTCGGGATGACAAACCTAGTGGTTCGGTTTGCAAATTGATAAAAACCTCCATCTTTGAGAATACATCTATATATCTTTGTTTTTTACGTTATTTTTCTACAAGCTACAAAATTTAGTTGTTTCCAAAACTATAGACATAGCTAGAGTCAACTATGCAGATTCCTAATGTGTATTTTTTTATAAATAATTTTGTTTACTATTTTTAATCTATTTTTATCTTCGCATATATCAAAATCCTAGAATACATACCTCTTTTATTTATGCTATAATTTTTTGTCGTCTTAACCAGTTCTAAAATGAGTTATATGTCACACTAGAGGGGATCGATATCTACGATCTAATAAATAAATAAATTATTTTGATAATGTTCAGACCCTCTTGGCCTACACAAACAAAAGGCGTTGTAATTTCAAGGATATATTGACTTTCATAATTTTAAAAATATATAAAATTAATATTATAAATTTTCAAAAAATACATTGCACTAGAAAAACAAATTCCCTACAATTATACAAGTTTTTGGAGTGGAATTCCATCGTTAAGTTACTTAACACCTACACGAACAGAAACATATACCTTGTATTTTGCTGGAAAAAATACCACTTTTAGAAAAAAATAAATTTCAAATAGTTATTCACAATTTATATGAATACAAGTTGTATATTCAGAAATCTGATTCAATTTCCTACATTTCATCTTGTTACATTATATTCAAATTCATTGTAAAAGTACCTTGAATCATCCCTCCAAGTTAATAGATTGATGTTTTTCCATGTTTGTATTGCCACTAACTCATCATGAGAGACCATCATTAGCTTGCACATACCAATTATCTTCTCAACTTTTGAGCCTTATCCCTAACTTATGCAAAAAAGTGATAATACCTTTGATTTCGTTGGAAAGATTGAGATTGAAGTGGTCTTCACGTCGATTTACATCTAGAGAAACCCGCAATGCATAGCTATGTTCCTACGTACCTATGGAAACCCCTTGGAACAAAGCAGTGAGCTTGCATACCTATGGAAACCCTCAATGATGCCTAAATATCATGGTATATAGTGCTTATGCCTAGCCATTTTCTAGAGTTTTGATATCACTCCAATCAAGTAAATGTTGATGGCTTTAACCTAATATCTCCATCTTGACAAAGTCTAGCCAGGTAGGGTTTAAAGCCTCCTCCTTCTCATGCTCCCTATTTATTGTGCTCCTTCCATCCAAACGAATATTAGCAACTCTAATTGATTTGACCTTTCATTTGTGCAATGTCTTTGCTCAATGTTCGTCTCATCCATTATTTTGTTTTAATTACATAATGGTTCTATCCCATTATTATGACCACATTACATTGGTTATCCCCTTGGGTATCTCCTAGGTACCCCGTATTATACTCCCTAGGTACATTACACATTGTTCCATTTGAGTATTATGGGTTTCTTCATGTGTTTTTTAATAATTTTGAGTCTTAAAAGTTTGTACTTTTGTCCATCCATACATCTCTCCAATTGTAACTTGGATCTTTCTTTTTTGAAACACTTGTAACTACATATACAAAAAATATAGGTGAAACCCAAGGAGTTAACTCAATCATATGCTACAAAGGATACCATATATAAAGCATGCCTTATTTATCAAATAAGAAATTTTATTCCCTACAACAAAACTATAAACATAACAATGAATACATTTTTTCCCCAAAGCAGGAAAAATCCTAATATACTCGGAGCTACTGTCCTAGCCTCCATTCATACAATCTCCAGGCCCTGATGTATAAGTGCATTATTTTGTGTAGATAACACCTTGCCACCTAAAATAACTTGTTGGTATGTAAGGAGTAGTGCCTCTTCTAGATCTTGGGTTGTTAATCTATTTCTAATATCCCAGATACACAAGTTCTTGACCAATCACAAGCAATTTAAACTTTAGAGTGATACTATAACACCAAAGGATGCACTTTCAACATAGATAATATTGAAAAGAAAGTGAGTAGTCCTTAGTATTATTGTTGAAGCTTTAACAATGAGAGCATTTCTCTATTTCAAACTGGAGCAACGTAAGGGTCTCACGGTTGAATTCGCTCCGGGGCAGAGCATTTCTCTATTTCAAACTGGAGCAACGTAATGGTTCGCTGCCCCTTGTGCCATTTCACCCATAGCGTTCAGAAATCGAAGAATTTCAATGCCATCAGTCATGTAATGCTTGAGAATCGCCGACTCGAGGCGCATGCATTATCCCCCATGATCCGAACCCACCAAAAAACAAATGCGGGTTATCTATATTCCGGAATCCGCTGTAAAAGCTCTGTAAAATCAAAGGGAAGGCACTACAGCCGCTGTAAAACAAAAGGGGAAGCACTACCCGTGTTCCCGAGAGTCCGGAGCTCTGCTGGTATGTTAATAACCGTAACTTGGTAAATAAGATGTGTTAAATGGTGGTAAAAACTATGAATTACGTGCAGCGTTACCCCACTGTCCACCATTTCTTTGTAAATGCCAGCCATATAAATGCCAAACACAAGTGTCACTTACTTAATTACTTCATTAATGATGTTAGGCCTAAGACCTAAAACCCAGGCGCTATCGTACAGAGTCCAGACTAAGTACAGGTGTGTCAGATTTTGGCGCCAATATCCAGTTTGCTAGGAAGCATTGAATGCTGTTGTAGGTGGTTCAGATCTGATTTGAAGATCTAAATTGCTTTCGGATCTGACAGCCTATATTCTACCTTCACCAGTATTTAATGATGGATGTTGCTGGCAAAGATTTTGATGGGTTACCTGACTATCTAAAAGTCAAAACTTCAAACTATTTTTGTGCCTCTAGCGTCAGGGTTAGCAGTATCCAGCCTACAATACAGTGCTGCTTCTAGTGGATTATAAGTTGTTGGATATGAATTGTTTTTATATTAGATGACCTATAATTCACCAGCCTCAACATTCAATGCTTGATTGTAGGTTAGATATTGACAGCCTTAGCTTAGGCTTGTAAAAATTAAGTCTGGAATTGGACATTCCACATGGCTTATTTTAACTTTCAAAACTTATTGGAGAGCTTGCTTTAAATGTAGAATGATGGAATTTGAGTTTCACATGGCTTATTTTAATTTTCAAAACTTATTAGCTAGCTTTAAATGTAAATGATGAATGTAATATAAATGTTTTATGTTTTCTATTTTTATTTTTTTAATAAATGTTATAAAATTTGATTAAAAATTGTTGAAATTGTAAATTTAAATTATTGAGTATATAAAATCTGAATATTTTAAAGTGTTAAATAAAAAAAATGAAATTTCAACAACAATTATATAACAAGATTTATAATAAATTTTTGGTGATGATTATCCAAAAAAAATCCAAAAAAATAAAATATTTAAACTCAGTTGTGATTAATAAAGAGTATTTAATAATGAAATCTAAATAACTTTAAATCTCAGTTCAAACGTATAGAGATCATTGGATCATTGAAAGCCGAAAGACTTATGGTCCATAAAAAAAAACTCAGTAAAAATGTCAGGTTAAATAAAACTCAGTAAAAATGCCAGGCCCATGCATGAAGAAATTGAACAGTTGAAGAATTCCAAAAGTTAATTATTTAACAATCATATGATGTTATAGTAATTTCTTAATATGATTAGGTAAATGTTAAAAAGTAAACAGGTTAACGGATGCTTTTATAAATGCAAAGAAGTTATCAACAATAAATCTGACTCATTGATTTTGGAGGACGACTAAGAATATGCCAACATCTTCAATGCATAACCATCAGATTAGAATTTAAGATTAAAAGATCATTAATTGTGCCCATCTTCAATAGGTATACACCTTTCTACTTAACTAGATGGTTATGGTTAGCTTGCTGAATATCGCCCTAATACACCTCCTTCCCAAGCGAACCTTTTCTCGTGGAATTTGACTTTGCCATTAAACTTTTGTACTACAGTTCATTTTACTAGTTAAACTTGTTCACTGCATTTCGAATTTTTATGAACTATTTGTTGTTTGTTAGATTAAGATAGCTTCGTTAACCAAAAACCTACCAAGGTATGAACTCATTAAAAATTTGAAATTGTAAATCTTTAAAGTAGATAAAAAAATTTAAAAAATGGGTCTGAATCTGGTCAGATTTTTAATGGTGGTCTGAGTTTCGCATGGATTAAATTTTCTTGTATTTCAGAATTTTACTTCAGGGGTTTTGTAGGGGTTTTGTCCTATTTTAAACCAATCCAAATCGATCAAAGTTTTGGATTGGTCCCAGGAAAAGTAACTCTAGAGGGAAGATTGCTCGACAGTTAGCCCACTCCTTTAAAATTTATCAATCAGAAGAATTAGAAACTCGTTACAAAATACACCTATTAAAAAGAGCTAGAATTAATAAGCTTTTAATTACAGGTGTGAATTTTATGGATAATTTTTTTAAGCTCAAAATATTCTTAGTCTTCACAATAAATTAATAACTATGATTTTAATCATTTAAGTTTCATACCTGTAAAAAAAAAATGACAGTTTGTTCCTGATGGATCTACTTATTAATGCCATTTTATTAACTGGTGTTACTGAATTTTTACTATGGGTTTAGATTTTTTTTCCTATTTTTTTTTTACTTTGGAGAGTTGTCCGCTTCCCCTTCTTTACCACCTTCTTGTGTCTTGTGGGTGCCGGCCGTTGGTTTTTTATTATGTGTTTAGATTTTTAACTGCATGGGGAGATGACCGCTTCCCCTTCTTTACCACCTCCCTATGTATTGTACGTGACTGGCGTTTTAATGTGGTTCGACCACAGTTACAATGATGTGGCGTTTCAATTACAATGGCCAGGCATTTCACATTTCAATCAGTGAAATGAAATATTATTTCTTAGAATTCATCCATTTCTCAGAATAAGTCAAGATTTGAGAAGCCAAGATGAGTATATGAGGTATTCAAACTGTAATAAATGTTGAATGAATGTCAGTTTATTTACAATAACCAGAAATTCTTGCAAAGGTTTGTTGTATTGGCGGCGATGAAAGCCATGAAGACCAAGCATGGGAATAGGCTCGAAGCTAGAAGATGGTAAAGTCAGCTGCCTTATCATTATTTTTATCATGCATTTGTTGGTTTGTTTGTTGATAGAGTTGATGCATTTATTAGTTTGTTGATTGATAGAGTTGGTTTGTTTATCATTATTTTTATCATGTATTTACTGGTTTGTTTTGTTGATGAAGTTGATGCATTTGTTAGTTTGTTCATTGATGGAGTTGGTTTGTTTGTGGTTAATGTATTTGTTTGTTGATGGAGTTCATTCATTCTAAGTCGGAGCTTGTGATTACTAGTATGTATTATATCTAGGGTTAAGGTTTAGATAGTCATAAGGTTGGAAATTCTTGCAAAAGTTTGTTGTATATGAGCAGACGAAAGCTATGAAGACCAAGCATGGGAATAGGTTCGAATCTAGAAGATAGTAAAACTCTTTTTCTTATCATTATTTTTATCATGTATTTATTAGTTTGTTTTTTTGATGGAGTTGATGCATTTGTTCCTTTGTTTAATGATGGAGTTAGTTTGTTTGTTGTCAATGTACTTTACTTGTTTGTTGATGGAGTTCATTCATTCTAAATCTTAGCTTATATGATTACTAGTACATATTATATCTAGGGTTAAGGCTTAGATAGTTACAAAGTTAGAAGCTAGGGGATATGGCTTAGCTATAACCACCCTTTCAGTAAATGGTATATAAACTTGCTCCGACCAATACAATGATGAGTGTTCCATATATAGGGAACATATGGTGACCATCCATGAAAGGATGCATCTCTTGAATAATCAATAACTATTTATTATTATCATTTATTTATTATATATGATATTTAATAATCAATAATTATATTATTAATTGTTATTCTAAGAGAATGTCTTCTCGATGTTGTCCAAACATCAACACTCTCTCTCAACGAGGGAGACATTCTACATCATGCCAAGCTTGTCTCTGAAGTATAGAAACTTCACCCTAGACTCATGACACTTGTATGTCAATCTTGGGAGACGTCTCTCTCCCACCTAAACCAAGGATAAACTCCTTCTCTCCCTTTTGAGCCAATTGACTCTCTCTAAGATGAGGCTCACTCTGGGTTTGCATGTAATAACATATAGCATATTGAGTCTTTATCATTCCTTGCCAAATCACCATGACTAGGAAAAAGACCACACGAGGATCTTTCACCACAAGTACACACATGTGAGTGAATGTCAGCCTTATGCTAATTGACACGTGGAAAGCACTTCAAGTACCTCGAGTCCATATTATTCCTTGTCATGATCAAGGAAGGACTATGTCTAGGCCCATTTACCACAAGTGTACATTTATGATAAATGTATCTTATCTCCCTTGGTCTGCAATCCAATCTAGGAGAAGGTCTGCCCGATGTTGAAACATCAACACTCCCTCTTAGCTAGGGAGGTATCTTTCCATAGTAGTACACAACTACTTTCCAGAGACACACAATCTCCGCCAGTGGTACACAACCACCATAGTAGCAAAAGGTTTGTCACACATGGAAATCCCATGTCGACTTCTAGAGGGTACCGCCTCTAGGAGATCTTAGGGTCAACTCCCCATAGTGTGTGATGTCAAGGGTCAACTCCCTTGACATGCCCTCATGTGATCTCCACATGGGACATTGGGCTATAAGCCCAAATGCACTTATCCCTTCTCGAATAAGTTTCCTCACAGATCAAATCAACTCAATTCACAGAAGAGTACGATCTAAAGAATGTTTGTTACACATGGCACTCCCATGTGGACTTCTAGAGGCTACACTCTCTATAAACACTAGGGTCAGCTTCCATAGTGTGTGACGTCAAGGGTCAACTCCCTTGACATGTCCTCATGTTCTCTCCACAAGGGATGTTGGGCTATAATCCCAAACACAACTATCCCTTCTCAAATAAGTGTCATCACAGATCAACTCAACTCAGTGATAGAGGAGTACGATCTGGAAAAAGTCTCAGGAAGCTACAAACATAAACACTCCCTCTCAGTGAGGGAGGCATTCTCTGCCACACCAAGTCTATCAAGGAAGTACTTGAACTTTGTCTTGGTTGTTGGATTACTAAGAGGGGGGGTGCATCAGTAATAGAGCAATTTAATCCTTTTTAACCATATAATCCAAGTGTTACATCAATGTTCATTATCATCCAATAATTGTAGAGTAAATAAGCAATGAACAAATGAACAATCATACACATACACAATACACCAGTGTTTTACGTGGAAACCCAAAGTGGGAGAAAACCACATAATATTTTTTCTTATATGTCTTGAAGAATTACATTCATTGGAAGCACCAACTTCCTTTGTTTTCCAGCTGGAACTGGAAGCAGGCTCCAACCCCCTAGTTTTTCAGGCTACAACCTGAGGGAAGCTCCAGCTCCCCAATTCTTTGGCTACAACCCCCTATGTTCTCCGGCTACAACCGGAAGGTGGCTACAACCACCTGTCCTTGCCCCGTCCAACCGCCCTGAAGTAGAAGTATAACGATGGAACCATTGTCACACTATTATTGTGAGATATATCGTTGTAAACCTGTACGAATCAACCTACACCAATAACCTAAACCATGCATCAACCTGTACCTCAAATTGTAATCAACATGTACCATAAAAAAGTGCATCAACCATGCACCAACCTGTACCAAACAACCTATAATCAACCTATACCATAAACAAGTGCATCAACCATGCACCAACCTATACCATGAACAAGTGCATCAACCATGCACCAAACCTGTACAAATAACCTGTCACAACAACCTATCACAACAACTTGTCCAAACAACCTATCACAACAACCTGTCTCATCAATCTTATCAACCAAATCAGATCTACTCACCAAGATCAATCACCAAGACAACTCTCAAAGATGTGCATCAACCAAGCATAACACAACACCTCATAATCATCACCAACAACTCATAATAATACAAGTATGCTACATCATCCATAAACCATGTGTCAACAATACTACTAACAAGTGCCTCCAACCATGTACCAAGTATGTACCAATAATGTATCAACTACTCATCAACTATGACTTATCAAGATGTACCAACATCATCAACTATATGTAACATACCCACTACCTATATCGAATTTTTCTGGTCTTCTACCGGACCAGAACCCCTAAATATCCATGGAGGCCCAGTGTAAGCTCTCTCTTTCTCTCTCCTTCTCCGTTCTCATGTGATCGCGGGTCACGATCGCAGTCCGAATAAACAAAATACCTCTTTCATATTTCTTGCCTCAGCACTACAGTGATGTTGAGTTGTTTGACTTGGCAACCGCCGAATCCCGACAGGTCTAGCGATCAGCCAATGGGGGCGAATCCCTACGGGGTTAGTAAATGGCTAATAGGAACAATTCCCAACAGGGCCAGAGAACAACCAATGAGAAACGACCCCATTGCGCGGTTAAGTGGAATACAAGTGGCAAAGAGGGAAATGCGACATGGTGGTCATCATGACAGGAAGGGCCCCACTTCACATGCCACACTATTCCAGACCTCCCCCCCCCATTATAGGAAGAATGGAAAGGGGGCTCCGGAATGCATCCTCAGCCGTAGATCTGGGCGGGTGGACTCTGGCCATCCAGATCTGTTCGTTGCTTACCTCCCGTCGGGGTTTCGATCTTTCAAAATCCCGATGCGCTCCAATTTCCATTAGCCCTCCAGGCTAAACTTTTGGTCCACATGACCTCCCCTATATGACCGCAGTCATACTCCTTATCGGGGCTTCGGGGTTTCAAGTGCTGAAAATCATTTTCCCACGGGATTGCCGATTCCTCGAATCCCGATTCTCTGCTATGCTAACAGCTGGCCCACAATGGCACTTTTCTCCTTGTCAGGGTTCCGGACTTCGCGATTCCGAAATACCCAAACCTCTTGCTATCAGGATTCCCAATATCTCGATGACCAAAAAGCCAATAGACGACTTCCTGTCGGGACTTTCCCCGATGGCTCCGATTACTTCCACGCGTCCTCCTCTGATGGACGGTCCTGATTAACTCTCGGGATTTTGAGACTTAAAATGTCCCGACTTTCATGGCCTCGAGAACTCCGATTTCCCGAGCGTCGATATCCCGATGTCTAGTGCTCGGATATCCGGAATGGACGATCGCGTGACACGCGTCCTCTCTCAGATGGATGGCCCGAATCCTTCTCGGAAATTTTACCATGAAAATTCCCGATCTTCTGTTCTCGTGACTCCCGATTTCACGAACGCCGATATCCCGATGACGGTCGGGACTTCTGCCTGGTGTGAGAAGGGTTAAACCCCGTGCACCTCCTGTCCGATCTGACGGCTGACGGGTAAATGGACCAAGATCTAACGGTCTAGATCCATTCTTCCTGCGCACACTCTAGAGACTAAACTCTGAGCATCTTAACCCGATCCAACGATTGACGAGATTTATGAATGAGATCCAACAGCTCAGATTGTCCCACCTTGTGCACTCTTCCACTACTTTATGGATGTGGAAAAATCAACGGTCCAGATGTTCTCATGGACCGTGGGGATCTACGGTCCTAGACTCTTCACTACCCACGAAGACACAGGAAAACCAAGTGGTAAGGCCTTTAACGCCCTACTTTCTCCTGCTAATCTAATGGTCGTGGGGGACCGTAGATTTCCCGACGAAATCTCATTCGTCGATTCGATATTCCTTCCTTAAGTTTCCATCTCGGGTTTTTAAGAGGATCGTTCCTCCTCATACAGGGTTACTAAGGCTTTACACCTTCATATTTACCTTCCGGGTTCTTGAGAGGTTATTCAAGGAAGGTATTTCTATGGGGAGATTTACTCAGGGTACTACCTGAGGTATGTAAGGATGTCGTCCTCCCGAGAACCAGACATGAAGTCTAAATTTGATCAATACGCACACAATTAAGGAGTTCATGAAGACATAAATTATACGTAGTCTCTCCATATAAATATATAACTGCTAGTACTGATCCAAACACCATACAATCATTCTTGTAATTTAATCATTCACAGTTTCACAACTTATGAGCATAATTATCAGAATAAGAACACACACACACACACACACACACATATATATATATATCAAGATGCGAGAGGCAAAACACTTATCAGAGATAACACTAGGATCAAATAACTGCTGAGAGGGGTACTCGTTTCCTCCCAACCATAGGCTTAGCAACTCCCAACGGATTTACCACTAGCCACCCCCAAGCTAAGACCACGATGTTGTGAGACTACGTCTCTCTGTCTGCCAGTGACCAGGAGTGAAGGTTGCAATCCTTCCTCTCTGCTATCACTCACTCTGCGTAATTCCAAAGTTCCCCTCGCGTCTACCCCCCCAATCGCTTCTACCATACGCCTTATCCTCTTGCGAGGTTGCGTGTGGCACGATTACCCTCGCGCTGATTAGTCCTGACGGCTCTATGGATGGGCGGTTCACCATCCCATCCCTCATCAAGTCGTCCACCTACCAGCCTGTGAGACATTAAATTTGGGGCAGCGAGCCGCTTTTGGTTCTCCGGGCCAGTGGAGTCCAAATACAGTATTAATCCTCGGTGGAAGTTAACGCCAACTTTTCAGGTGCCTTCCACCGCCATCCTGGTCTCTTTTCTGCACATCCCCTCTCAGCAGTCCTGTAATAAATTCAAAATTTTATTCACATTCATTGACCTTTTCCTCAAAGTCCATTTACATCACATATTCATATTTATGAGTTTGCCATAGTTCTTGGCCAGTCTAGTTATATTTACAAGCCGGGGGAAACATGGTGTTACAATTCCCTCCCCCTTAAAAGGAACATCGTCCTCGATGTTCTTAGCTACTAACATGAATTGCATGTACAGAAGTAAACAAAATCGGATATGCCTGTCTCATGGCATCCTCCATTTCCCATGTAGC
>ML810586.1:132495-152927 GCA_009831015.1 Picea engelmannii | reverse complement strand
TTTTTCTTTCTTTCATTCTTTCTTCTGCTTTTCGCATGCCAGCATTCTCCTTGATTTTCTGAACTGACTCTTTGCATGCCTCCTCTACGCATGCCACATCATGCAACGCTGTGTTCCTCCTGTCTTAACTGCCAGTCTATTTTCAGACTAAACGTCTTTCTGCTTTTCTCAACTCCAACTGCAGTTTCCCTTTTTTTTATTCTTTCTTCTGCTTTTCGCATGCCAGCGTTCTCCCTGATTTTCTGAACTGGCTCTTTGCATGCCTCCTCTACGCATGCCACATCATGCAAAAATTGTCATGGCTAAGGCGTGCATTTTTATCAGCAAGGATCCAGTGCTGTTTCAACATAGTTTCTAGCACTGTGTTTCAGCATATGTGTTTCAACATCTGTGTTCCAGCATTTGTGTTTCAGCATCTGCGTTTCAGCATCTGCGTTTCAACATCTATGATTCAGCTTCTGTGTTCCAGCATCTCTTGTGCGTGCTCCATAACCAACTGATTTCCATCAATGACAACCTTGACCATCTGCGTCATCTCAGCTTCTGTGTTCCAGCATTTGTGTTCCAACACCTGTGTTCCAGCATTTGTGTTTCAGCATCTGTGTTTCAGCATTTGTGTTTCAGCATCTGTGTTCCAGCATTTGTGTTTCAGCATCTGAGTTTCAGCATCTGCGTTTCAACATCTGTGATTCAACTTCTGTGTTCTAGCATCTCTTGTGCGTGCTCCATAACCAACCGATTGCCATCAATGACAACCTTGACCATCTGCGTCTTCTGTGTTTCAGCATCTGTGATTCAGCTTCTGTTATATCCATCTGCTTCAGTCTTCTGTTATAGCCATATCTCCAACATTCTTACTGAATTTGGATTTTTTATGAATAATTTATGACGTTTTTACCCGAAACACCTGTTTTAGACTAGTTTAAGGACTAGCCACAAACCCTATTTTCCACAAAGTGTAACTCCAAAAATACAATGACCCACAAACTAATTTTTTTACCATAGATACTTGGATATGTTTCCTCAATGAAATAGAAATTTAATGGTATGAATCATTCTAGAAAAAAATTATTTCAAAAATGGTGAGATGACCTGTAAATAACATACCTTAGAAAGCATCATCAAAAGAATTTATCCTCCCTTGAATTCCAACCTTATTTTCTTCACCTTCCTTTTGAAATTCAGCTTAGATATAATTTGGTTACCTCAGACACCTATAGATATTCAATATTCTCAAGTGTGATCTAAAATGAGAGATCCTTGCCTCGTATTTATACTCTCCAAGTAGCTTCCTTAAAAACATCTTCTAGGTCACTTTGCCCACTTTCCTTATTTTAGGGTTAGTCCACTTCTAATTTCTCCATTAAATTTATTATTTAAATAATTTATTTTGTATTCCCTTTGAATTATACTACACTCATCACTTCACTTTATTATTTACCTTCTAAAATCTCTAAAACCACTTTGACTACTTTGACCTTTTGGGGCTTCTAGATGACATATGAGGGTCCTCCAACTTCGTAAGGCCATAACTCTCATACTGTGAGGAGTTATGTGACGTTCCACATACCACAAGAAATGGAATTACATGTAATATTCATATAAAATATTATTGCCTGCAAATATATCAAAACTCGTACCATTATCCATCAAACAAACTTGGGTCCATTACCCAATCTTGGGTTCTCCAACTTCTTATGGCCATAACTCTCTAACCGTGAGGAGTTATGTGATGTTCCACATACCACCGGAAATGGAATGACATGTACTATCCATATAGAATAGTCTTACCTTCAAATATATTAAAACTCATACCATTATACATGAAACAACCTTGGGTCCATTACCCAAACCTTTGTACTACCAGAATTCGCTACCGGACTTTCTCCAAGGGTTGACATCAATAACTAAGGGTTGACATCAATATACAATATCACTCTCCAATGGTTGACATCAATGACAACCAACTATCCATCAACCTAAGCCAACTGTCTGACAATCTCCCCCTTTGGAATTGATGGCAACACTTAGTCATGATAACACTCATGCTTATACTCTTCATCAATGTTTCTATCTCTCCCCCTTTGACATCAATGGAAAAGGGTATCTCCCTTTGGGAATTCTCCCCCTAACTGAACTCTCCTTAGGGATGCTCCCCCTGTCTATGTTCCTTTGATTTTTCTTTGTGTTTATAAGCCTCTAATTACTCTATTTCCATTCATATGAATAATATCTACCCCTTTGAAAAAGGGTATCACTCTGAAGTCATATCGCTCATTCTTCCCTTGTGACAATCACTCCCCTCGGAAACATGCTTCTATTCTCTCTCTCCAAGCATTTACCTTTGCATCTAATAAATCTCTCCCCCTATGTCCTATTTATGGTGCTTCCTCATGTACATCTAAGACATATAAGATAAGCATTCAAAAACATTCATTTTGGAGTAGAAATTACTCCTAGTCTTTACCGAAGATACTCAAGGTCTTCCCGTGGAAGCAGTTTTGTAAAGATGTATGCCACTTGTTCTTTTTTTCCCACATATTCAACTCTAATGTTCTTCTCTGCAACCTATTCCCATAGAAAGTGATACTTGATTGGAATGTGCTTCGTCTTGGAGTTCATCACCGAGGTTTTTTGAGATACTGATGGTGCTTGTATTATCACAATAGATTGGAATGGGCTCATCATACTCAACCTATATATCTGTCAAAGTTTGTTTCATCCATAGAACCTGTGTACAACATGTTGTTGCTACAATATACTCTGCCTCGGCTATAGATAAGGATATTGATGATTGTTTATTTCTTAGCCAAGATACTAAACACTCACCCAAGTAGAATGTTGCTCCACTGGTGCTTCATTGGTCATCAATGCAACCTACCCAATCTGCATCTATGTAGGAAATAAGTGATAGATCCTTTTTTGTATACCATAATCCAAACTCTTATGTTCCTTTGAGATATCTGAAACTCCTTTTCACTGCTAATACATGTGATTCCTTTGGCGCTTCTTGAAATCATGCCACCTGTCCAACTGCCTACATTACATCTGGTATGGATGTTGTCACATATAGTAACCTACCAATCATTGACCTGTATTGCCTCTAGTATGTAGAATTTGAATCATCATCTTTTCTCAAATTGCAACTGATTTTCATAGGAGTGGTAACTGGTTTGCAATCTTCCATTCCGAACCTCTTTAGCATTTCTCTGATATACTTAGTTTGAGAAATAAAACTTCCTTGGTTTCTTTGACATCTATGAAGACCCAAAAAGAAGGATAGTCCTCCAAGTAAATACATTTCAAATTCATTATGCATATCCTTTGCAAATTTATGGCTTAACCTATCATTAGTACTTCCAAAACAATATCATCAACATAAATTTCAATTAATAAAATATTACCTTGATTTACCTTGATATAGAGGTTGTTGTATGCATTTTCTTTCCATAGTTCGTAGGGAGTTTTGTCATTTTATTTTCTGAGCATTACTTTATTTTGAATGTGAACTGATGTATGCACTGCATGTGTCCAAAAAATATTTGTCAATTTGGAATCCATTAGCATTGTTCACGCCATTTCCTGTGTAATTATCATCCATTATGATAATATTCCTTTGTCTTTGAACCACTCTCTGAACCAATATATGAATCCATGCTCTCGTCCACTATCATATATATGTCCAAACCTGCTAAGTGTTCTTACAAATCCATCTTTGTCCATACTGTCCAAGACTCTACTTGCGCAACTATCCATAATGCTGACCCATTTATCACTATACTATTGTGAAGTCTTGATTAATCTATCAAACCGTACTTTTGCTAACTGATCGCTTTGAATATGTCTTCTCAAACTCTGCAAGCTGCTCGAATGATGGTTCTTTGGTCTGTCAAAACTATCGCATAGACTCCCCCTGTCTAATATTCATATTACTTGGGAGTCTCTAAGTCAGATGGCTTTGAAAAATTCCTGCTCTGATGTGTGTTCATTATCACATTCATTGGTAGATTCAACATCATCTTCATTGGTAGATTCATTATCTATCTGAGCTCTGACTTCTTTATTTATGTCTGGGGATTCATCTTTCACTACAATGCCTAAAAGTACAATCTCTTGAACCTGTTCCTTATTTACATGTCCTTCCTTTCTTTCAGTTATTTTCCAAACCTTTATGTATCTGACATATTTCCTTTTCTCTATAGAATTTTCTTCATCTCATTTTATTGCCAATCTTTCGATTTCTGGTACCTGGCCTTTGTTCACCTATTCTTCCTTTTTTCTTACCCATACTGTCTTATATCTGATATCGTTATTCTCTTTCATGGAAGTATCGATAATGATTCTACAATCACAGGTTATGTGTTCATAGTTATGACATTTGTAACACTCAATGTTACGTGGGACTACATAGGCACTTCTTGCTTGAACATTTCTTTTATAATCCCTGCAATCTGCAACCTTATGTCCAAATTTAGTACAATAAAAACAATTACCATAAAATAAATTTGCATACCTGGGAGTGAATGATCTTCTTTGTGGCGTAGTCCTTCTGAATTTTTGCCTTGACTGATCATGATCATGATTAAAGATTCTTTGTGGCCTGAACATGGATGGTCTTCTTGAAGATGTATCTTCAATAGTTTTCTTAGATTCTGGTTGACCATGATTCCTTCCTTTGAGTACTTTTGCATAACTCTTTCTATTTTCTTCATTCTTCTTTTCTAACAACCTAGAGTGCTTCTCTTCATTCTCTATAACTAATGTGGATGTTTCTGTCTCTTCAACGTTCTTGTTGACCTTGACAATTTTACTTCTCAATGTGACAACTTCTTCTTCAAGCTTCTCAACCTCTTCTCCTTTCTTCATTATCTGAGACTTCATGACTTCTTATGTTCTTTTCGCTTCTTCAAGATGGATTTTTAATGTGATTATTTATTATTCAATTCCTTTCTCGTCTTGATCAAACTCTACCTCAAGCTGATTTAGATCATTAGTTCTTTCCTTAAGATGATCTGCCAATATCGTCTCTCTCATTTATGCTTCTTCCTTCTGTGTTGCTATGTTGGTTTCCAAACACTACTTTTGATATTCAAGATTTTCTTCGATCTTTATGGATTCTTCTAGCTGAGTTATTAAGTTCTCGATGACCTGTTGGGCTTCTTAAAAAATGTGAACACTTTCCTTTTGTTTCATCAATTCTTTCTTGAGTGATTTTTTTTTTCTCTTAGTTCATCTAAAGCACTAATCAATTCTTCTTCATAATTGTCTTCCTTTTCAATTAGTTTTTCTGTCTCATTTCCTTCATGGCATTCTATTTCAAGATGTCCACATTTTTCAAAATTAAAACAAAACAACATACCTCTGGTGATTGTGTACTCTTCATCTTCTGAATCTGCTTGACATGGTGAACACAATTCTTCTTGATTTGTATCTGCATCTTCTTTGACATTTTCTGAATCTGTGATGGGTGAAGAATATATGTCATGTAACTTATCCCAAAGTTCTTTTGCTGATGAACATTTACCAACCTTTTCTCTTACCGGATTAGGTAATCCTTCCTAGATGAAATCCATTGATATTTTGTTATTATTCCTCAATTCCTTCTTGGCTGTAGTCTTTGCCCTTTTTGAACTATCATATCCTGTAACAAATGATAGCCAAATATAATGTCCCTGTGCCTGTAAAAATACTTTCGTCCTTATGCTCCACATCTCATACTTAAAACCATTCCGACCATTAAACATTGGTACTCCATTCTCAGAATAATCCATGATCTCCTTCCAGTGGTTAAACTGATTCCTGAAGGAACCTGCTTTGATACTAATTGTTGGATTACTAAGAGCGTGGTGAATCAATAATAGATCAATTTAATCCTTTTTAACCATATAATCCAAGTGTTATATCAATGTATCATTATCATCCAATAAATGCAAAGTAAATAAGCAATGACCGAATGAACAATCATACACATACACATACATAGTACAACATTGTTTTACGTGGAAACCCAAAGCGGGAGAAAACCACAAAATGATTTTTCATATATGTCTTGAAGAATTACATTCATTGGAAGTACCAACTTCCTTTGTTTTCCAGCTGCAACTAGAAGGAGTCTCCAACCCCCTAGTTTCTTAGGCTACAACACGAGGGAAGCTCCAACTCCCTAATTCTCTAGCTACAACCAGAAGGAGGCTATAACCCCCTATGTTCTCCATCTACAACCAGAAGGTGACTACAACCACTTGTCCTTGCCTCGTCCAACCACCCTGAAGTAGAAGTAGAATGATGGAACCACTATCACACTATTACTGTGATATATAATGCTATAAACATGTACCAATCAAACTGCACCAAATAAACTGTACCAATAACCTGAACCATGCATCAACCATGCATCAACCTATACCTCAACTTGTAATCAACATGTACCATAAACAAGTGCATCAACCATGCACCAACCTGTACCAAACAACCTATAATCAACTTGTACCATAAACAAGTGCATCAACCATGCACCAACCTGTACCATGAACAAGTGCATCAACCATGCACCAAACCTGTACAAATAACCTGTCACAACAAACTGTCAAAACAACTTGTCCAAACAACCTATCACAACAACCTGTCTCATCAATATTATCAACCAAATCAGATCTAATCACCAAGATCAATCACCAATAAAACTCTCAAAGATGTGCATCAACCAAGCATAATAGAACAACTCATAATCATCACCAACAACTCATAATAATACAACTATGCTACATCATCCATAAACCATGTGTCAACAATACTAAGAAAAAGTGCTTCCAACCATGTACCAAGTATGTACCAATCATGTATCAACTACTCATCAACTATGACTCATCAATATGTACCAACATCATCAACTATACACCTCATGTATGTGCCAACTCATCAACTACTTGTCTCAACCATGTACCCGACATGTACCTCAACCAAATGCCCTCATCAATTTCATCATCCAAATCTGATTTGTAACTCTGTAATAGACCTAGTATATACGATAACATACCTACAAACCTTCCTTAACTTTAACAACAAGGGACTAGCATTTTCATCAAACTTTTCTTTAGTCTCACATGACTAGTTTTGGATTAGTCAACAACCCTAACTTGAAATAATAATAACTACGTACCTGTAATGAATAAATATCTGAAACTGATCTACATTGTTCTTGATTGTGTTTTTTGCAATTCCTCCAGGTGTCACTACTTGAAACCTCTCAAAAAAGGATTTATAGAAAAAATGGCATACCTTGATGAATTATGTCTTATTCTAGAGAGCAACCTTTTAGAGCATGCCCCACACGTAATATTTGTTTAATCGATATGAAAATGTTACACATAATACTGCAGACGATACTCTAACAAAAAAATTTGGTATTACATAATTTGGATCTGTTATGAAGAAGTTATGACGTTTTTACCCGAAACACCCGTTTTAGACTAGTTTTAGGACTAGCCACAAACCTTATTTTCCACAGAGTGTAACTCCATCAATAAAAAAACCCACAAGCTGAATTATTTACCACAGATACTTGGATATGTTTCCTAAATGGCATAGCAATTTCATGGTCTAAATCATTCTAGAAAAAACGTTATTGTGAAAATGGTGAGATGACCTGTAAATAACATACCTTAGAAAGCATCATCAAAAGAATTTATCCTCCCTTGAATTATGACCTTCTTTTCTTCACCTTCCTTATGAAATTCGGTGTAGATATCCCTTGGTTACCTTAGACACCTATAGATATTCAATATTCTCAAGTGTTATCTAAAATGAGAGAGCCTTGCCTTTTATTTATACTCTCCAAGTAGCTTCCTTAAAAACATCTTCTACGTCACTTTGCCCACTTTCCTTATTTTAGGGTTAACCCACTTATAATTTCTCCATTAAATTTATTATTTAAATCATTTATTTTGTATTCACTTTGAATTATAGTACACTCATTACTTAACTTTATTATTTACCTTCTAAAATATCTTAAACCACTTTGACTACTTTGACCTTTTGGGGCTTCTAGATGACATATGAGGGTCCTCCAACTTTGTAAGGCCATAACTCTCAAAACGTGAGGAGTTATGTGACGTTCCACATACCACGAGAAATGGAATGACATGTAATATCCATATAGAATAGTATTACCTGAAAATATATAAAAAATCATACCATTATCCATCAAACAAATTTGGGTCCATTACCCAAACCTGGGTTCTCCAAATTATTATGGACATAACTCTCTAACTGTGAGGAGTTATGTGACGTTCCACATACTACTGAAAATGGAATGACATGTAATATACATATAGAATATTATTACCTTCAAATATATTAAAACTCATATCATTATACATGAAACAACCTTGGGTCCATTACCCAAACCTTTGTACTACCAAAATTCGCTACCATACTTTCTCCAAGGGTTGAAATCAATCACTAAGGGTTGACATAAATATAAAATATCACTCTCCAATGGTTGAAATCAATGACGACCAACAATCCATACCAAATATCCATCAACCTAAGCCAAATCTGACACTGGTTTGGTAAGAACATCAACAACCTTCTCATCTGTAGGAAGGTACAACACCAATACTTCCTTCCTCTGCACCATGTATCGGATGTAATGGTACTTGATCTCAATGTGGTTTGATTTGTCATGAAACACTAGATTCTATGATATTTTCACACAACTTTGGTTACCATAATGAATAATGGTGGAATCCAGCACATGTTTGGATAAATCTGCAAGGAGCTTGTGAAGCCACACTACGTCATGAAATACCATATTTAATGCAATGTACTTTTCTTTGGTTGTGCTCAAAGCCACATAAGTATGTTTCCTTCTACACTAGGAAACTATGGAAGATCCCAAAGTGAAGAAACACCTGAAGGTTCTCTTTCTGTCCACTACGCTCCCTACCTAATCAGAGTCAATATATTCCTTCCATATCATATCAATACTGGAAGTATATCTCAGACCATGTCCAACTGTGCCTCGTAGGTATCTCAACACATGCTTCGCAGCAATCCGATGTGTTTATCTCGACTGAATCATAAACTGGCTAAGTGCACTCAGTACATAGCAAATATTTGGTGTGGTGTTAACTATATACATCAATTATCCAATCAGTTTTTTGTACAGAGTCAGATCATTTTCATAAGAATCAGAAGAAGACACACTTAGTTTCTTCAGATTCATCACCATTGGTGTAACCACGAGCTTCAATTTCAACATCCCAAACTTTTTCAATATGTCAACTGTGTACTCCCCCTGACTCAGGAAGATCTCAGTAGTTCTTTGCCACACCTCTAGTCCCAAGAAGTAGTGCATCATACCAATGTCCTTCATCTCAAACTTAGAGTCCAACAAACACTTTCATTCAATAATAAGGATATCTATATCAATGAGGAATAAATCATCAATGTAGACCAAAATCAGGGACTCACCATTAACAGTCTTGTAGTATAGGCTACGATCGACAAAACTTTTGCTGAATCCAAAAAATCATCAAGTTTCCATCAATCCTTGCATACCAAGCTCAAGATGGTTTCTTGATTCCATACAAGGCCTTATTCAACCTACACACATGAGACCATTCTCATATATCATGAAACCATCTGGCTGCTCGATGTATACTTCTTCCTCAATCTCTCCATTGAGAAAGGTTGTCTTTGCATCCATTTGATGTATTCTCCAACCCATGGATGTTGTAGGGGAAATAGTCATCCGAATAGAAGTGTATCGAGCAACATAAGAAAATGTCTCCTCATAATCTATTCCCTCGAGGAGAAAATGTCTTGGTTCCTTCATTTAACCATTTGAGGCACATCAGGATGAAGTCCAAATTCCCTCCTACTAGTCCATATAAGACCCTCCAAGGAGAATGTCTCATGATGATGCCTTAAACATCTCTAGGACACATTGATGTTCCCTCATGGAGCCAATTTCTCCTACCAGGGAAAGTGAATCAAATACAATAAGACATATTCTGATATCTCATACCAAGGAAAATGGTTCTTCAAATAAATAAGGGTTCCCATATCAGGGATAATGACTTTTGCTTCTAGTTGTCTTCCTACCCAATGCCTACTATAGTCACTGTTATCATCTTCAAGTATTGATTTCTTAAAATATTACATCATTGTCACACAATGGAGAAAGACCATCCACTGGTTCAATATCAATTTGGAAAATCATTTCTGCAAGGGAGAAAAGTCTTTGCATTACTTTTGGCAATGAGGAGAACAACCACAACTCTTCCTCATTTTTTTGGTGCATTGGTCCAGTTGGATGGGTGCTTATTCTATGTTACAGAATATGGCGTGGATCCAGCCGAAGCCACATAAAACACTCAGGCCCTCTTGGCAGCCATCAACGAAGCCTTCCAAGTTACTATGACCAAGCACACGATGCTCGGTCTACACAACCTCTGGGGCATCGAGATTCATATCGAAGGAGGAAATTATCACATCAACGAACCTCTCTGGATGCCAGAAAGTGAGGCCCACAATGTTGTGGTAATAAACTATTTGTTTTACGGTAATTACATTTCTTTACATGGATCTCAGATCAATTTACTAATTGATTCCATGCACACAGATTCATGGGGGCACTCTGCAGGCTTCTGAGAATTTCCCAAAGAATCATTACTTGATCAAGTTATGGTCGTTGACTGATGCAATACTTAATGGGAGCCTCAATGGCGATGAGATCATGACAACCACTAAGGAAACCAACGTCTATGTCACATCACATCAATATGTTACCCTGCGGGATTTGATGTTGGATGCAAATTTTCGAGGCAGGAGAATTATAGTCATTAATTTCCTTAGAACCAACATTGATAGCTGCTATATTTCACATTTCATGTCCTTTTTCATCATGGTTCAGGGAGGGCTCGAGACATACATCCATAATTCATTTCTTTGGAAGCACATTATTGTGGGTGCAAGCCCCACTGAGAAGGAATTCAACGGTGTTTCCATAAGTCTCATGGGAAATGAAAACATTGTAACGGATCTTTTTATTTTCTCGCACACACTAAGATTCAATTTCCCACAAGTTTGTTGTCAACGATAGGTTGTTAACAAAGAAACCATCGTTGTCGTCGATGATTAAATCATTCCATGACCATTTGGCTACAACCAAATCCACATCCAACCGTTCTACTGCTGCAAAATTACTATACCAATCTACATGTGGCAGACTAGTGAATACATGATCCCAATCTAGTTCAAAAAACCACGATGTTCTAGTTCCAACTTCCATTTACCTGGGCCCTCCTTTGAGGGAGTCAAGCCCAGTCTTGCTATGATTCCATGTTGTTTTTCTTCATATGAGATGTAATCGATATATTATTACAATGATTAGTATTCCATATATATGGAACATATGGTGACCATCCATGAAAGGATGCGTACCTTGAATAATCAATAACTTTTTATTATTATCATTTACTTATTATATATGATATTTAATAATCAATCATTATATTATTGATTATTATTCTAAGAGAATGTCTTCCCGATGTTGTCCAAACATCAACAATAAATACCATCTATAGTTAAGGCTAGTATTGAAAAAAGGAAACACATTTCTTGAATGGTGATTCCTATGATTTCTATAGGCCACTTATTTGTAGATGTATTAATAAAGACACAATTGTAACTAAAAAATTTAAAGAAAAATATAATATAATATATATATATATATATATATATATATAAAATAAAATACATTTAAAGAAATAAAAAATATAATATATTTAAAAAAATAGAAATAGTTAGAATACCTACATGGCCTTACCCTTAAGTTTGGCAGTCATTTTTTCTTCATTTTATTAGATTGTGCTTTACTCAAAGTTTGTGCCTTGCAAATACAAACTTCATTAACTTCATAGAATACAATCATTAGCTTAATAAAATAAAAATATATTGTCACAAATAGGGAATATAAGAAAATAAAAAACTAAATACTTTATGTGCAATACTATTTCTGTCCAATTTTATTGGAAGTTTTCATTTTCATATTACTAGCAACAATCACATTTAAGTAAAAAGTGGTTTATATAAGGTGTTATTTTCCACCTTTTAAAATTAATGACGTTGATGGTATATCAACTACTTTTTACTTAAATGTGATTGTTGCTAGTTAACAACCAAAGGAAGAATTAATAAGTCATTAATGTATTAATTATTTGAAAGTATTAATGTATAAATTAAAGTATTAATGTATTAATTAATTATCATATTAATTTAATGTATAATATTTTATTTTTTTTGTAAGTTAGAAAATTAGATTAAAGCATGCAAAAAGAAGGATATTACATATGTCTGTCTTTCCTATTCAGACGTGGCAGTAGTGCCCTGATGGGAAACCACAACTACCACTTGTCCAAAATACCTATGCAAAATTTGCAGAAAGGAAAAACTATAGTGCCACGCAGGGCATAATTTCTGATTGCTAAACTAAGACAACAAATTGAGACCGAATTTCCCAGAGCTGGGCGGCCTCTCATGGCTACAGAAACAAAACTAAAAAAAAAAATTAGCTGCATAATCAACTAGTTCTGGGGTCGAACCTTTGCCCAACGCAAGCCTGATGCACCTACAAATTGCTTCTGGCAAGCATGTCTCTATTCGAGATTGCTTTACGGAGGTCCTACAAGAAGGACATTAAGAGGTCCACGTGGTCCCAATGCTCAAATTCCTTGCTTTGAAGCTTGTGAATGACAGTTTTGACATCCCCTAATCCTCACTTGAGGTCATCCAAGGAGTCCTTGAAGGCTGATCTTTCTGCACAACGGGGGCACGCTAGGGGGAGCGGGTGGGAGAGTGGGGAGTCAGAGGAAGAGGAGGGACATACAAAGGAAGGATATGAAGTAAAATGAGGAGTGGAGGCAACTAGAGGGGGAGGGTGATGAGGGGGTAAGGGCGGCGGTGGAGGGTGGTGAGGTGGGGAGGGGGGAGGAGCGACAAAGCCAAGAGAATTCCCCAAGCTGCCGAACCATTCGATTCAACAGGCGTAGGGATTTGAGAGAGGGGAGATATACAAAGTTATTTCATGAGTAGGCTAGGTGGGAGTAGGAGCTAAAATGGGGTTCAAAGTGGGGATTCCCTCGGTGTCTTGGGGAGGAACACAGTCGAGGGAAACCCTTCCCCTGGCTGCATACCAAGAGGCTCCTCTTTTTTACTTTCCCCTCAGACAAGGCATGGAATTGGCCCTTGGAAACCATAGGAAAGCACAGATATAGAGAGAGGGGTTGGTCCTAGCCAACCAGGCCCAAGGAAAATGCATAGAGCACGGAGAGAAACAAGAGGCCGAAGTCTTGGGGAGAAAGTGAAGCTCGCACCTGAAAATCTAGGAGGGCGAGTGTAGCTCACACCAGAAAGACAAGGAGGTCTCCAAAACCATGGAGAACTAAGAGTTTAGAGGCTGAGGCCTAAGTGCTCTATTTTCGAGCTGGAGATGGGACTACAGAAGCGTCCTGTCTATCACCATAAAAACTCCTCTGGTGCAAAACGTCCCAAGCATGCAGTAGAATGGCCTCGCATGAGGTGAAAAGAACAACGACGAGGATGTTAAACTCATGAGTTGATGGATGAGGGGGGACACGTCTGCACCAGCTCCAGGTGGCGGGACATTTGGCCAGATGTCCTCCCCTTAGTTTGTCCGCGTGTTGTGCTCGTTAACACCCCATTCGAGGGATGCATAATAATAAATATTAATACATTAATGTATATTGTATTGTATTAATGTATATTGTAATGTATACATTAATGTATTAATATAACTTATTAATTAATTAATAAAGTAATACGTTGTTGAAGTAAATCATAATAAACTAATGCATGTAATAATAATAAAGTAAATACATTAGTAAAGAAATAATGAAATTAATTAATTAATTAATTAAGGAAATGCATTAACAAAGTAATACATTATTCATACATTAATAAAGTACCAATACATTAGTGTGTGTGTGTGTGTGTGTGGTGGAATCAACAACTAGTGAGGCACATACTCACATGACACATGGTCATGTTATCAGACTACTACCACTATAACCTCCAGGTGTGTCCACTCTGCCCCATATGCAACACACAAGGTAAGCTTGGGTTTCAAAGTGGTGACTACACATTACAGAGTTCCTTAAAAGTACACTCCATCACCGACTTCCCTACACCCCAGAGGAAATACATTAGTATATTAGTAATACATTAATAAATTATTAGTACATTACTAAAGTAATAATAAAGTAATACTTTAATAATGTACATTAATATGATGATGTGATAGTAAAAATAAGGTTCTTGTAATTTTATTTTATTTGGATCGCTTCTACGGAAACCCTAATCTCTAAGTCATCACCACAATCTCATCTTTTCTCTAGTTTCGAAACCATGTCAGGAGCGGATATGGAACCTCCTCCAGAGTTTGAATCATATGTAGAAGCTTTCAGGAAACTCATCAGTTCCTTAGGGAAGCCCTCCTCTTGCCAAATTCATTCATGTTTCATAAAAAATATCAACCAAATCCCAGAAATCGCCATCCCTTGGGTTGTTTCTTGGTGTAAAGAACTCGTTTATGCTTCCAAAGGTATATTTGGAAAGTTTACTAGTCTGTGGCCCTATCCTTAGAAAATGGATCTATGGATTGCATGGAACTAGTAACCTTTAATTAGAGGATGACCAAATCATTACTTATGTGGTAAGGGATATTACACTTTCTTTTTTAGCACAAAGAGGATAGGGATCTCATTTTTTGTAGCAGGCCTTATTTTTTTGGATCCTAGCACATGTATCTAAATCGTTGGGCCCCGGATTTCGATCCAGAATGCAACATTCCTATTGCAATCCCTATGTGGGTTCACCTCCCTCATCCTTCTCTTCATTGTTGGGGATATGATGTCTTGAAATGTATTGGGTATTCGTTGGGAAAGTATATTGATTAATATGAACCCAAGTCAAGAATGTACACATGTGTGAGAATATTTGTAGAAGTAGATCTAGAAAAAGATCTTCTTGAAGAAATTAAGCTTTCCTTGGCTGGGTGGTCTCATTTTCATAAGCTAGACTACAAAAATATTCCTTTTAAATGCAAGACTTTCCACGAATATGGACACTTTTCCCAAGGCTGTCTGAAAAACAAGTAGGAGAAGGTAGATATAATAGAAGAACTAGAGGAGGAATGGAAACACGTAAGGAATAAATCGAATATTCGGAAAAGCAATAGGAGCACCCCTTTCCCATCAAACCCCATTATCCCTCCCAATATCACTTAGAACCCCCCCTCCTCCTGTGGAATACCCTAAGGAAAACAAAAGAAATCGAGGGAACCCAAGTAACAAAGCTCAAACAAAATCAAATTTGGCTCGACAAATAAGTTTGCAAGATTCGTAGAGTTGACTCAAGGAAAAGAATATGAAGGTAATGTGGATCCTAATCCAATTTCTTCAAGAACTACCCCTCTTGAGCTCAATCCCCAAAACTTGTAAGGAGAAGAAGCAAAATCCAAGGAATATGAAAGCAACAAAGGAAACCCCACTACAAAAGATCAACCAATACTGGTTGAAATATCTTGCCCCAATGGGAAACCTTGACAATCTACAAAGGAGGGGGAGATCCAAAATGAAACAACCCAGAAATCAAGATGAAAGACAAATCAAGACTCAAGAGAAGAAGTAACGAACAAGGATAATTCTCTCAGAAAGCAACATTCAATCAAAATCTCTCTAAGAAACATGGGGAAAAAAGGAAGCAACAAGGGGACCGATTCTCGGGATTCTCTCTCTACAAGTGGGTTGGCCTCCTCTACCCAAAAGTAATGAAGATTATCTCTTGGAATTGTAGAGGATTCAACAACAAATCCAAGTTCAAAGATCTAAGAGACCTTATTAAATATGAGAATCCCTTTGCAATTGTCCTTTAGGAGACTAAAATGGAGGAATCACAAGCAATTCAAATTGGGAAAAAAGCAATCCATAATGGTGATGGAATCACAAAAAGATTACCAGGAGCATATGGAGGCATCACGACTTTGTAGGATTCATCACATCTTGAAATTGAGGTGACCTTCTGTACAAATAATTGGTTGCTCATTTTTCTACGCAACAAAGAATCATGTCTTAGATTTTCCATTATCAGCATATATATGCCTAATAGATACATGGATAAAATTGAATTTTTGAGAACTTTATCTTCCATTAAGGAAAATATGGAATTAGAGACATGTATAGTAGCTGGGGATTTTAATACAATTCTACAAAACTTAGAAAAAAGAGTGGTTAATTGTGTTTGAGATCCAAAGCGAGAGAAGATGCAAGATCTTATCTCTAATTGGGATCTCCAAGATATTAAACCCCCTAAAGGAAAGTATACATGGAGCAACAAATGTTTTGGCCTTGGCCATATTGGTGCTCAGTTGGACCGTTTTCTCATTCATAGTATTTTCCTTCTCCTCCCCCTCTCCATTTCCTCCATTATCATTACCTCTTTCCTATCTTATCATAAACCCATCTATCTTTCTCTTCCCTCCCGCCATCAAAATTTTGGCCCCATCACCTTCCATTTCAATATCTTATGGATTCACAATACTTCTACCATTTCTATTGTCAACAAAACTTGGAAATATTCTAACGAGGTATCTCCTAATTTCATTTGGGAAAGTAAGTTAAGAGCAGTAAAGTCGGATTTAAAGTCCTGGGAAAATAGCTCTTACACTCCTGATTTCAAGGAAATAGCCCAAGACTGTTGGAACTAGAATCTATTCAACAAGAAATGGAAGATCAAGAGGTCATAGAAAGTTCTCTACAAAAGGAAATGGAAGTCTATCAAAATATGCACTTGGCCTTTCGAAAGGAAGAAGAATATCGTAGGTTGAAATATCGTAGTTTTTGGCTACAATCAGGAGACTCAAATACCTCCTTTTTCCACAAACATATGCAAAAAAGGTATCACAAAAATGCAGTCCAAAAAAACCAATTGGAAATAGGACATACCACATAGGACTTTGATTAGATCAAGGAAGCAATGATTCATCATTATGAAAAAATTTACATACAAGAAAGTGAGGAGGCTGATGAAATCAATAATTAAGTGTTGTTGGAAAATATCCCAACTTGCATTACAGATGAGAGAATAATGCTCTTCTATGAGAAATCATCTAAGAATAATTCTATCAAGCTATTTGGGCTTTGGGTCATGACAAAGCACCTGGCCCTGATGGGTTTTCAATTCATTTCTTTAAAATTTTCTAGGAAATAGTCAAATATGACATGGAAATGATCCTAAACTACCAGGGGTAATTTTAAGGATGAAAATTTATCTCAAAAAGTAGAAACCTTATTGAATCTTACTAGTCCTTAATATGAAAACTATAAATTGTGTGGCAATATTTTTGTAAAAATATTGAATTTTATAATGATTTTATATAGTTTCTATAAAATTGAGCTATTTTTTAGGTAAAATAATTTTATTCTATAGAATTCGGGAGAATCATTTTTAGAAGAAATGGAAATTGGCAAATCTTTTTTTGGGAAAAATCATGGAAAATTAGCCCATGGGTGATATATAGCCCCTAAAATTTTCCTTGTAAACTACACTCTAAGGAAGAAAAATGTGGGAGGAGCAACAAATTTGACCTTCCGAGCATTAATTCCCAAAGAGACTAATCCCTCCAACTTCTCCAGGTTTAAACCTATCTCCCTCTACAACTTAACCTCTAAATTCCTAACAAAAATTATTGCCAATAGAATCAAGCCACTTCTATCCAGGCTAATTTCATACATGTAGGGGGATTTCATGGAGAATAGGAAAATTATATACAATATTTTTCTTGTCCAAGAGGCCATCTACACAATTCAGATCAATAAAGAAAAAGGAATGGTCATAAATATTGATATGGAAAATGTTGATGTTTGGACAACATCGGGAAGACATTCTTCCATATATATATATATATATATATATATATGAAATTATATTTATAATATAAGGTATACATATATATAATAAATAAGTAGTTATTTATTATCCAAGGGACACATCCTTTCATGGATGGTCACCATATGTTCTATATATATGGAACACTCATCATTGTAATAATCAATCGATCACATATCATCTCATATGACAACTCAACATGGTATCAGAGCAGGACTGGGCTTGACTCCCTCCCGGGAGGGCCCATGTAAACGAAAGTTGGAATTGGAACATCATGGTTTTATGAACTAGATTGGGATCATGTAGTCACTAGTCTGCCACATGTATATTGGTATAGTAATTCCGTGGAAGTAGAACGGTTGGACATGGATTTGGATGCAGCCAAATGGTCATGGAATGATTTAATCATCAACTATAATGATGGTTTCTCCATTAATAACCCATATTTTCCAACATAATTGCAGGAAATTGAATCCTAGTGTGTGCGAGTACATGGTGCCATCATTGGATGCACAAAAAGATATGGTAGTGGTGGAGGTGCCTAGGATTGGAAAAGAAGCGGTTGCCAAGGCCATCAAGGAGTGGGGGAAGCCCAAGTTAAAGGTTACTCATGTCATTTCTACACTACCATTGGAGTCAACATGCCCAGAGTTGACTATCAGTTGAAAAATATTCTTGGCCTCTGACCCAATGTTAAGAGAGTCATGATGTACCAATAGGGTTTCATTACTGAAGGCACTGTTCTCCGCGTGGCTAAATATCTCATCGAGAACAACCCAAGAACTCGAGTTCTTGTCATCTGCAATGAAATCATGGTTGTTACCTTTGATGGCCCCTCTGACACCCAACATGATAGTATGTTCGACCAAACTCTCTTCGGTGACGGTGCGGATATGCTCATCGTGGGAGCCGATCCCATCCCTCAAGTGGAGAAGCCATGTTTCAAGATGATGTGGACTGCACATACCATTATTCATGATCTTGAGAAATAGACATTTGATGAGGCAATTTCATAATTAGATACTTTAGTTGAATAGTTCCAAGGATGCCAATTGGAGTGAAAGAGGAAGAAATTATGTGTGACTTTGTGAACATGAGAAAAAATGCACATAGCCTAGTCTGACTAGATTGCAGATCTCAACCATACAAATCCTAGAGGGAAAAAAATACCCTTTTCTTTATTGTTTATGTTTGAGGCGAAGAATGACATAAACGAGGAAGAGTTGCAACTGTTATCCTCATTTCCAAAAGTAATGGAAATCCTTTTTCTCTCTTGCAAAAATGATTTTCGAAATTGATATTGAACCAGTGGTTGGTCTTGCTCTAGTGTGGGACAACGATGTAATATTTTAAGAAGTCGAGACTTGAATATGACATCAATGATTGTAGTAGGAATTAGGAAGCAAGTAAACTAGTAGCAAGGGTCATTATTCCTAATGCGAGAACCCTTATTTATTTAAAGGACCATTTTCACTGGTACAAGAGCTCGAAAGATGTATTATTGTATTTGAGCCACTTTCCATGGTACGAGTGCTCAATAATGTTATGCATGCCATCAATATTACCCATGTGCAAGAAATGGAAGAGAAAAGGAGATCAATCCCCTTGATATTCTCTCTTTCTTGTGGAGTTTCTAGAAGGGGGACATGGTTAGCGGACAGTGAGATCACATGGCATGTAGCGTGATGTTAAGAACCAAAAATCAATATAGCATAGAAAAACCTCAGGAAAAGTACTCAACGCCTTTAAAAAGAGATAATTTCAGATAATAAGACTCTTCGAGGGGGCAACCTCCTTTTACCCCACTTAAATGTTCAAGTACAAGATGATTCAAAATGAAAATGTATCCTTGGTATATATAGGAGACTAGGAGGTATAATTACAACTAATGGCCTAAAGCCGACATAAATAAAATAATGTTACTAATATAATATTCCCCAATTAAGGGGTAATGAGCCAATATTAGGGCTTAACATGCCCCTCCCCTTGAGACAAGTGTTGTCTGCAATGCTTGAGTAACTCTGGATGCTTCTGTATAAAAGACTCATCTTCCCAAGTGGAATCTTCAGCCGGTAGTTTCCTCCATTTAATGAGATACTCGAAAATGGATCTATTCCTCAGCTGGCGAATTCTCGTGTCAATGATGGCTTCAGGCTCCAATATGATTTTTCCTTCCTCGTCAAGTTCTGGAAATATAGTTTGAACTGGGATCTTGCCACCTATAACCTTCTTTAAGCATGAAACATGGAAAACTGGGTGTACGCGTGAAGATGCAGGCAACTCCAATTTGTATGCCATAGTACCAATCTTTTTCAACACCTTATAAGGTCCATAGTACTTTGTTGATAATTTATTATCCTTCTTGGCTTGCTTGAGGGACATCTGTTTGTATGGTTGTAGTCTTAAAAACACCCAATCCCCTACTTCAAAACTTCTTTCACTACGATGTTGATCTGCTTGTT
>ML810586.1:103836-127689 GCA_009831015.1 Picea engelmannii | reverse complement strand
CTTTTACCCCACTTAAATGTTCAAGTACAAGATGATTCAAAATGAAAATGTCTCCTTGGTATATATAGGAGACTAGGAGGTATAATTACAACTAATGGCCTAAAGACGACATAAATAAAATAACGTTACTAATATAATATGCCACAATTAAGGGGTAATGAGCCAATATTAGGGCTTAACACATGATCTATTTTGAATTCTGACTTATAGGGAGTCAAGACTCAAGGGGAGTGAACTAGCTCATGAAAAGAATCAAACATGGAGGGCAAGACCTTCCAACATGATTTCATGGAGTGACATCACAAGAAATGATGCTTAGAGATAGGTAGTATCTAGGAGCAATATACCTCCTAGGAGGAGACCATGTAAAATAGCAGAGACATTTCTAGTGAGCATGAACGCGATCTATGGTGATTGACCCTATTATAACCCTATAATTCATAGTATCATCTGGTGACTAGAAATTGTTTCACTCTGGGTGTATATTGGCTTGCAAATCTTATTTCATCTCTGCAAATTATTTTCAAGGAAAAGAAAAGAAAATTCATGGTTGTTGACGTTGAGTGGTTTTTTCCTAACCCCATGGAGACAAAAGCAAGGGAAGCACTGCACAAAATCCACATAATGCACTTATCCTAAGTTTTGGAGAAAATATGATTTTGCGCTCACAAAGTAAAGACAATGCATAAATGAACGGTTGAGAGGCTGACGCTGAGATCTACGGTTCACAAGATTTTTCGGACCCCCCCGACTATTCTACCTTTAACGACAGGGGGTCTGGAATCAGGTATAAAGAAGGCGTGCATCTGAACGACTGAGAGGTCGGTGCATAGATCTACGGTTGAGATTGAATTCTGGACCCTCCTGACCGTTCTGCCTTTAACGGTGGGGGGGGGGGGGTCCGGAATGAGGCGGTTTTTTCGGTGGGCCTGGTCCCAACGTGTCATCCATCCATTGTGCCCGATCCTCCATCACCTTTTTTGCATCCTTCATCCACCTCTGTGCCACTCATTCCCTTGTCTTTTCATCCCTGAGCCACATCTTGCCCACCACCCATCCATGAATAATCAAACTTAGGGTAAACAATAATAAACAAATGATTATATTATTTAATGTTGTTAGTAATAAGTTTAGTATTAGTTAGTTATGTTAGACTAATTAATAATATAGTTAGTTTAATAGGCTATATTAGTCAATAATTAATTGGTTAATTAATAAATAAGTTAGTTTAGTAACTAGGATTTTGTTTTGTTAATTTAATGTTAAATAAAACACAAAACAAATTATAAAAACAATATAAAATATTTAAAATAAAAACATAAAACAAAACGTAAACCAAATAATAAAACATGTAATAAAAACAAAAAATTAAAAACTAAACTATCCTAAGTTTTCCTACCCACCCCCAACTCCCACATACATCAAATAAAAAACAAATCAACGACCATGAATTTTTTCGGACCCACCTCACCATCCGGAGTTTAACGAGAGGGGGGGTCTGGAATAGTTGTTTTACATTACCACCCTTTGTACAAGTGTCGGACCCATAGGCTAGCGGACCCCCCCCCAAAAAAAAACTGCTTACCACCTCAGGGGGGGTCCGAAATACCACTTTGCCCCCAAAAAAACCACTTTCGCAGCTTTTCGACCAGTCTTCTTCCGAGGCCGATTCTGGGCAAATGAAAACAAATTTTTAAAAACTGAGAGAGGTTTTTCTCCGCAACGACTTGAAGAACAAAAAAAACTCTCATTGTTTTCACAGGTGCCATGAGAAGGGAGAATTGAAGCTTTCTTTCAGCCTCATTTTTCGGATTTTTTGTTTTTCTGTTACAGTCTCGATCTTGCAAGAGATGTTACGGAGAGATGGAGGCGAATTTGGAGAAATCAAAGGAGATTTTTGTCCAAAACATACCCATATACAGTAACCTCCTTCAGGTTTTTCCTGGGTGTCAGCGTTGAATAGAAATAGATGTTTGTTCGGACCCCTTTTTTCCAGAAATTAGGCCCGTCTTTCATGGCGGACAACTCCACATTTTGGGGGATTTGTGGTTATTTTTGGCCAAGGTGGTTAAATCCGACTCACAAAATTTGTTGGGGGATCTCCCCTATTTATTCAGAGGATTTTAATGTAAAAGGTTGTTGATCTCACGCCCAGGTAGGCGAGGAGCACTATAACTTCTATCAAGAGATATTCCATAAATATGAAGAAATGTTTCACAGGATTCTTGAATGTTAGCTATTGGTGAAGTTTTTCCCTTGTCGTTGAATGTGTATCTGCCTTTGTTATCATTGTGTTGTATGTCTGATTTTATTGAAAGGAGTTAAAGTTAGAGGATTTATCTTTGCATACCCTATTTTCTAACTTTTAAAAATCTAAATGTTTGTCTTCTGATGTTATAGTGAGGAAATTCTTAAATAATTCTTTACTGTGATTGATAATCTCACCTTTTCTGCTAATCCATCGCTTATTCCCAAAGAATCCAATAGTTTCATTATCTTTCCTTGTGAAAAGACTTCTTATAAACTGTTCTTTGATCTCTATCTTTATGAACAAACCCCATAGCCCAATGGAAGCGTGAAACCTTTTCCAGCCAATCTACAGAAAACTCCAAGAACATAACCTATTCTGCATAACTAGCCTAATACCCTATTTCAAACAAATCTAAATTTGTCAGAGAGATCCCTCTCTGAGTCTCGGAGGGCTAGATCCAAGACTCGAAGTGGTTTTTGATGTTTCCTCTGTGACTGCCTCCACAGCCTTGGGAAAATTACAAAGTGCTAACAGAATGGCGACCATACTAGGGAACTTTCCCTAGTAGTACACTTCAAAGATCCAGATCGGATCACTGATGGTGGATAGTGACCAGACACAAGAAGGCTGAGATTATTCACCTGACGACTCCAAATCAGCTACAGATAGTGCCAACTCAAAGAATCCACTGGAGGAAGAACCCGAAGCATGACCAAGAAGCCTAGAAAGACCAAGTACTCAAGCTCAAATTGTATTCATGATATTATTGGTTTCATCTGCAATTACTTTCTCTCTTATCATGATCCTGGTCCAGAGTATATTGTTGAAATTCAGGATGATCATTTTCAACCTGAAGAGCCTCAATATACTAAACCCAAAATTGTAGATTATGTACATACTCATACACCTATGCACATCCTAGATGCACCTGTAGAAATCCTAGTGAGACATAAGCCTCTTGCTTTATCTCCTACTCTTGCTAAACCTCTGGATGGTTGTAAGCCTCTTGCTTCACCTCCTGTACCTACCAAAATCCCAGACAGATACAAGCCCCTATATTTTCCTCCTATCCTCCATGACCTCCCTGCAAATTACACCAATAATCTACCCAGGTTTGATGGAGAGAATGTCAATATTATTGTTGAAAAACACATCGAGAGGTTTGAAGATTTTCTTGACCTTTATGAGGTTGAAGATGACGATGTCTATATTAGGATGTTTTCCCTGTCTTTGCAAGGTAAAGTTAAAAATTGGTTTAGAAATCTGCCAGCTGCAAATATCAGAAATTTTCATGAATTTATGCAAGTTTTCCTAGATAGATGGGTCGTCATGGGAAATGTTTTCCTCATCCTAGAAGAGTATGACCACTTGAAAAGAAATCCAGGGGAGATAATACATCAGTTTTCATCCAGATTCAATAAGGTATATCATGTAATACCTACTGATATAAGGCCACCCCTAGGATTAGCTCACTTGCATTACCCATATGCCTTCGATCCTGAGATGACATTTCAGTTAAGAGAAAGGAACACTGTAAGTCTTGAAGAAATGAAAAAGGTTGCAATTGATGTGGAGGCCAAATTGTTGATCAAAAGGTCAAAAGTAAAGAACAAAGAAAAGGAGCAGCTGAAGTCATCAGAAGCTAAACTGGATATTTTGGCCAGTGCCATGGAAGAGATGATGCAAAGGATCAATAGAAAAGATGAACTTGTTGTCCAAAGACATCATGTTCCATTGATTTCAGAGAAAGAAAAGGTCATTGTTCCCAAACATTTTGTTTTTCATCCTTGGTACCATGGTTTGGATAATGATTCTTTCATGTATTCAATTCACAACACAGTCAAAGATGAAGCTCCATCTCAACATGCAGAGGAACAACCAGCGGATATGATGTCCATGTTTGATGGCATTCCCTACTTGGATAATCCACCCAAGTATGATCAGTATGATGACGATCATGAGGCTGAAATAGAGGTGGATTGTTCAAAGCAATCAGCCACATATGATTGGGAGGAAGAAGATCATTTGCAATCCCAACAGGACAATCAATCTGCACATGGAAATTATGACAACAATGATCAAAGTGCAGAAAATCTCAGAGTAAGTGAAAACACTTTGCCCTTATGTTTCTCATCTTTTCAATTTCTGAAAAGAAACTCTAGGCCAGTTGTAAATAGTGAAGACATAAAATTTTCTGATCAACTAGGTGAAGATGCTAGTGCTGATGTGGAGGCTGTTCTAAACCCAGATTTACAGCCCTTGACATGATTTGATTTTCAAATTCTAGATGAAAGAGTAAAGCTTGAGGCAAATTATGAGCTAATCCAAAATAACTCTGTACCATTATGCTTTAATTCATTTCAATTTTTGAAAAAGAATCTTGAGTATATGCTAAAGGATACATACACAGAAAATCAAGAAGTTTCAGTGGAACCAATGTAGCAGTCAGTTCAATTTCTCCAGGATCCAATATCAGATGTGTTGGATGATTTGTGTTGTCAAAGTTTTTTTCCATCATCCAGCTATGGGATAAAACGCTGTTATGATATTGACATGATCAGACAGTCAACTTCATTGTCTTTTTCAACAGAAGTCACATTACAAAGCCCATCAAAGCAGTTGCATCCATGTCAGGAAATGCATGAGGATGAAAATAACATAGATACAGTGCCAGAGCATGTTGCTCACTTGGAAGAATCCAAAAATCAAGGAACATGTCATTTCTACATTGATCCTATAGCTATCTATATGGAGAAATTTTTCACTGTAGAGCCTCAATCTATCTCTGGCATTACTTCTTTTCTTCAATATTGTCGAGGTTTCTATGGAAAATATCAATCATGTTTTCAGCAGCGACCATTACACTTTGCAGTTTCAAATCTATGGGCAAAAGGTTAGGCTGCCTTTTTTACTGTGCTAACAAGTAGTCAAGTAGTCCACTGGTCTCAACAGCTACTTGATTGGCTTCATTGGAATTTTTGTATTATTTGATTTAGCATGATTTTCAACAGTATAGGGTAGGTAGGAGTGCGTGAATAAGCTCAACATTCTGAGCATCTCTTTTTCAACAGTGTTTATTTTAAATTTTTTTTAGTCGCAAGATCAAAACTGGTACATGCTGCAAAATAAGGTTTTGGGATCAGCCCAATAGATAAAGCAGCAGTATGCATGTTCAGAGGTCTATGGTTCTCGACACCTCTTGAAAGAAGTTGCCATCCCCAAGTGGAGCCACTTTTATAACCCTATAATTCATAGTATCATCTGGTGACTGGAAATTTTTTCACTCTGGGTGTATATTGGCTTGCAAATAATATTTCATCTCTGCAAATTATTTTCAAGGAAAAGAAAAGAAAATTCATGGTTGTTGACGCTGAGTGGTTTTTTCCTAACCCCATGGAGACAAAAGCAAGGGAAGCACTGCACAAAATCCACATAATGCACTTATCCTAAGTTTTGGAGCAAATATGATTTTGCGCTCACAAAGTAAAGACATCGCATAAATGAACGGTTGAGAGGCTGGCGCTAAGATATACGGTTCATAAGCTTTTTCGTACCCCCCTGACCGTTCTAGCTTTAACAACAAGGGGGGGGGGGTCCGGAATCAGGTACAAAGAAGGTGTGCATCTGAACGACTGAGAGGTCGGCGCATAGATCTACGGTTGAGATTGAATTCTGGACCCCCCTGACCATTCTTCCTTTAACAGTGGGGGGGGGGTCCGGAATGAGGCGGTTTTTTCGGTGGGCCCGGTCCCAACGTGTCATCCATCCATTGTGCCCGATCCTCCATCACCTTTTCTACATCCTTCATCCACCTCTGCGCCACTCATTCCCTTGTCTTTTCGTCCCTGAGCCACATCTCGCCCACCACCTGTCCATGAATAATCAAACTTAGGATGAACAATAATAAACAAATGATTATATTAATTAATGTTGTTAGTAATAAGTTTAGTATTAGTTAGTTGTGTTAGACTAATTAATAATATAGTTAATTTAATAGGCTAGAATAGTTAATAATTAATTGGTTAATTAATAAATAAGTTAGTTTAGTAACTAGGATTTTGTTTTGTTAATTTAATGTTAAATAAAACACAAAAAAATTAAATAAAAAGAAAAACAATAAACAAAATAAAACATATAAAATAAAAATAATAAACAAAACAAACATTAAATAAAACAAAACTAATTATAAAAACAATATAAAACATTTAAAATAAAAACATAAAACAAAATGTAAACCAAATAATAAAACATGTAATGAAAACAAAAAATTAAAAACTAAACTATCCTAAGTTTTCCTACCCACCCCTAACTCTCGCATACATCAAATAAAAAACAAATCAATGGCCATGAATTTTTCCGGACCCCCCCTCACCATTTGGAGTTTAACGAGGNCTAGAATAGTTGCCCCCCCCCAAAAAAAACCTCTTACCACCTCAGGGGGGTTTGGAATACCACTCTGCCCCCGAAAAAACTGCTTTCGCATCTTTTTGACCAGTCTTCTTCCGAGGCCGATTCTGGGAAAATGAAAATGAATTTTTAAAAAATGAGAGAGGTTTTTCTCTGTAACGGCCTAAAGAACAGAAACCTCTCTCATTGTTTTAACAGGTGCCATGAGAAAGGAGAATCAAAGCTTTATTTAATCCTCATTTTTTGGATATTTTGTTTTTTTGTTACAGTCTCGATCTTACAGAAGCTGTTATGGCGAGATGGAGGAGAATTTGGAGAAACCGAAGGAGGTTTTTGTCCAGAACATGCCCATCTACAGTAACATCCTTCAGTGTTTTCCTAGGTGTCAGCGTTGAAGAGAAACAAATGTCTGTTCGGACCCCTTTTTTGCAGAAATTAGGCTCGTCTTTCATGGCGGACAGTTCCATATTTTGGGGGATTTGTGGCTATTTTTGTCCAAGGCAGTTAAATACGACTCAAAAAACTTGTATGGGGATCTCCCCTATTTATTTATAGGATTTTAATGTAAAATGTTGTTGATCTCACGCCCAGGCAGGCGAGGAGCACTATAACTTCTATCAAGAGATTTTCCAGAAATATGAAGAAACATTTCACAGGATTCTTGCATGTCAGCTATTGGTGAAGTTTTCCCCTCGTTGTTGAATGTGTATCTGCCTTTGTTATCATTGTGTTGTCTGTCTAATTTTTTTAAAAGGAGTTAAATTTAGAGGATTTATCTTTGCATACCCTGTTTTCTAACTTTTAAAAATCTAAATGTTTGTCTTCTGATGTTATAGTGAGGAAATTCTTAAATGCTTCTTTACTGTGATTGATAATCTCACCTTTTCTGCTAATCCATCACTTATTCCCAAAGAATCCAATAGTTTCATTATTTTTCCCTGTGAAAAGACTTCTTATAAACTATTCTTTGATCTCTATCTTTATGAACAGACCCCATAGCCCAATGGAAGCGTGAAACATTTTTCAGCCAATCTACAGAAAAATCCAAGAACATAACCTATTCTGCATAACTATCCTAATAACCTATTTCAAACAAATCTAAATTTGTCAGAGAGATCCCTCTCTGAGTCTCAGAGGGCTAGATCCAAGACTCGAAGTGGTTTTTGATGTTGCCTCTGTGACTGCCTCCACAGCCTTGGGAAAATTACAGAGTGCTAACAGACCTTATGATAGAGGAAGATATAGTATGAGACTCAGATAGAGTTGTTGTATCAGTCCCATTACATGGGTCAAACCATGAGATATAGAGGGAGTAGGCATGGCAGTATTTCCAGTGTATGTAGAGGCACTCCTATAGAGGGAGGTGGTACTACATCTAGAGGGAGCAGAGATTGAGTTACCTATAAAGAAGGAGGAAGGGAAAGCTCTATCTCTAGAGAGAGAATTTATTGAGCCACTCTCAGTTCCATATAGACCAGCTGTAGAGGAAGTAATTTCAGATAGAGAGTGAAGGAGCCAGTAACCCTAGAGGAGGGCAGTTGTTGATAGAGTAGAGAAGCTAGTCTTAGTCTCAGTGTTTATCAGTTACATAGTCCTAGAGGGAAGAGTTGAAAAATCCCAGAGGAAGTAGTGTTGAGGAAGAGGTATGAGGAACCTTACTCAATCATTTTATGTTAGAAAGTAATAGATGTGCTCATTTAACCATAGACAATATAACAATATTGTCACCCAAACATAGGCCGAAGCCACCCCCGAGCACCTTAACCTTGACAGAGAATGATTATGGAAGCAAACCAATATCCAACCAATACTAATGCATCAAGAAAAGATAACCAATACTGATAATAAAGTCCAACCATAACCAATATAAAGTCTAAGCCTAAACTAGGAACACAGATTGCAGCAGCTGCCAACTGCAACTGCTCCCTAGGCTTGCGCACTTGCCCAGTTTCTATAGTGCACACTTCTTCCCAGCTGAAATTTCAAGATGTGTGTACAAATGAGGTATGTATACTTGTATTTATACTGTTTTCCTAAGCTATCTGGGCCGACTTCTCATTATGGAGGCTAAATACTTAATATTAAATATTTCCTTGAGCTGACTTGTTTTCTAGGGTTAAGTGTAATTCTTTAGGGTTTCTTCTTGCTTCCTGGAATATTCTATTCTTGTTAGGGTTACACGTGGAGGTAAATACCTCCTGCAACTACCATAATATCAACACTCCCTCCTAGCTAGGGAGGTATTGAAGGAAATGGTCTTGAGCACAAACATACCATTCAACCGGTAGCATCATCATAGTCGTACATGATATCTCATGATTAGATCACGAGCACCATTATCACTATCATCTGATAGCATCAATTGCATCATCTCTAGAATCCATACTCCATTTGAGTAATCAGGCATGATGTTGAATAATTCACTCACTCCAGAAAGTGATACAAGGACCATTCTTCTAATTCAGACATATGTCCTAGAAGAATGATTGTCCCAACAAAGCTAAAAACTATGCCATGGAATACAAAGACCTTTCCTATAGGAATGCCAATATAGGATTATTTTCTAATCAAGTCATAGAGATCCATCTCAACCTATATGCTTTAGAAAATATCAACACAATTGATAGTCTGCATGGTAATCAGAACAATGTCATTCAATAGAACACAATTGTGTCTATCCATAGTAGTACACAACTACAAACCAGTGGTACACTACCACACCAAGTAGCACACAACTACTTAACCAGTGACACATAGTCATAACCAGTGAAACACATCCACCACAGTAGAATACATATATTGTCCAGAGACATATAGTCTCCATAACAATCATATCATCTGATATCAACCTGCATAGAAAAACAATATCATGATATCAAATGAGTCATCTAGGCCATTCTTCCACTCACATCAGTGAGATATGGAAGAGCATCTTCCCTGAGAAGGTAAAACATCATCCACGAGCTATCTGAACTATTATTCTCAAGCATAGAAGAATAAATTTCTTGATTTCTGAGCTTGGACCATTCACCTAACTGAGCCATTCCTCTGGCACTAAACAAAGTGCAACCTGGAGAGAATGAGTCTTCCCTAGGGAATGCATGTCCCTAATTGTTGAACCTGGACCATTCACCTAACTGGTCCATTCCTCCGGCACTAAACAAAGTGAAACCTAGAGAGAATGAGTCTGCCCTAGGGAATGACTGTCCAGAACATTTCCTAAGGAAATGACTATCCTGCACCAACCTCTAAAATGGACCATTCTTTGAAACTGCTCACAACTGTGAACCTTGAAAGAATGAATGCATGAAGAGGCAGACCATTATACTTGACCACTACTGAGATTGATTTCCAAGAAGAAATACTGTCCTAGACCATTCCCCCACACTAGCCACAAGGGGAATCAATGTTTATGGTACATCAACAATCTATCAAGCCATTTTCATTACGAAAATGACCGTCCGATCTGGACCATTTTCCGAGCTGGAAAATGCTTTTCCATCATAAATCTAAAACCACTTTCTAAACTGGAAAGGAACTGATCATCTTGGACCATTTTGCGAACTAAAAAATGGCTTTCCATAAATCAATAGAACATAAATTCTCCCTCCCAACATGGGAGTCATCTCTTCCCTTTTCAATAAGGAAGTCGTCTCCACGAGATTCATCTTAGATATTATTTTCGAGATTAACTTCGTAGTGTAAGTCATTAATCTATGACCCATATCCATGAGTATTAGTCGCAATTGAACAATAATTCTCATGATTAGAATAGTCCACTTAGCACTCATTGCATCGGGTGATGCTCACAGGGGTGAATAAATGGTATTGAAACCAACGAAATGAATCACATAGCATCAATCATCACTTCCGGGGCTTTCACCCGGTAACCAGGACTTCCCAGGTGGTCACCCATACCAAGATGCCTATGGATTAAGCACGCTTAACTATGGAGTTTTTCCCACAATCAAGCCCACTTAGATTGCTACCCCATTTGCAAAACCTTAACAAGTATTGTGCTTTATGAATTATCCAGTTAGAGCTCCCTTCACTCTTATTATTTAAGCATAGAGGGGCTTCCGCAGTGCAACATATTAGATATTATTTTCAGGATTAACTGCATAGTGTAAGTCAGTAATCTATGACCCATATCCATGAGTATTAGTTGCAACTAACGAATAATTCTCATGATTAGAATATTCCACTTAGCACTCATTGCATCGGGTGATGCTCACAGGGGTGAAGAAATGGGATTGAAATCAGCGAAATGAATCACATAGTATCAATCATCAATTCTGGGGCTTTCACCCGATAACTAGGACTTCATAGGTGGTCACCCATCCCAAGATGCCTATGGCTTAAGAACACTTAACTGTGGAGTTTTTCCCCACAATCAAGCCCACTTAGCTTGCTACCCCATTTTCAAAACCTTAGAAAGTATTGTGCCTTATGAACTATCCAGCTATCCAGTTAGAGCTCCCTTCACTCTTATTATTTAAGCATAGAGGGGCTTCCACAGTGCAACATATTAGATATTATTTTTGGGATTGAATGCATAGTGTAAGTCATTAATCTATGACCCATATCCATGAGTATTAGTCGCAACTGACCAATAATTCTCATGATTAGAATATTCCATTTAGCACTTATTGCATCCGGTGATGCTCAGAGGGGTGAAGAAATGGGATTGAAACCAACAGAATGAATCACATAGCATCAATCATCACTTCTGGGGCTTTCACCCGGTAACTAGGACTTCCCAGGTGGTCACCCATCCCAAGATTCCTATGGCTTAAGCGTGCTTAACTGTGGATATTCATCTTGTTTCTTGAGTACACAAAATTTTTCATCTTGGATAGAAGCTTTACCAAAATATCTTCTATCTGCTCATCTTTGGGGATATATTGGAGAACCACTTCTATTTTCTATACCTCATCATGGAGAATGTAATGCTTGATCTTAATGTACTTTAGTCTTTCTGGAAGTTTTTCTCTGAAGGCTTCATATAGCTCTTGATAATTATAGTATATCATGGTTGGATTCAACTCTTTTGTTTCCTGCTAGCTCATGACATCATGGCAAGGGTCAAAATGGAACATATCCAAGTGGAACTTCTTCTATCATCATGAGAGTTTGTCATGGATTAGAAATCCATCATCGTGTACTTCTGAGTAACCATTATGATACAATATATCTGTTATATAAATTTTTCACCATGCTTCTGTTGTTCATTGGAGGCTCTGAAACCAAGTTGTCTTCTTACATATGCATACAAGAGTCTATTTATGGTATACCTCAAAACCTTGAGGTTTCTCTACATACTCTTCTTTGTTCAATTATTATGTTGAGGAGAACAATCCTTACATTAATATGATGTAAACTCCAACCTATGGATATTGCACGAGATATAATGGCTCAGGGAGAGGTATGTCTGGTTACTGGAACAAGCTATCATCATAGTCTTCTCCCTCCATCTGGGAGAAACTTTAGTTTTGGATCTTGCAATGCTTCCATTCATAGGTCTTCCATACATTGTTCTTCGTCACAACTTCCATTTATTCTGCTTGATTTCTTCTAGTGGGTTCAAACCAAGTTGGTAGTCTTGTGATTCTTTATATAATGACTTGTTGTTCTGGATTTTCTTTCTCTCTTGGAATCTTCATGTTCTTCCTCATGTTTCTCTTTAGCTCTTAGGTCCATGGAATTTTCTATAGATTCCATGCCTTGAATATTCCAACTTCTTCCTTTCATCATAGGATCATGGATGTGGATGGACAACCACGGATACTTTAAGGCTTCTTTTCAAAGAAGACTTCTTCTAAAGTCAAACTGAACATGTGTTTCTTTTTATGGCTGCTACCATCAATGGGAACATGGATAGATACTTCATAATCATTGGTGGATCATATTATTTAGGATTAGCTCCCTCCTAATCCTTGCTTCATGTATGAATGCATGTTATTCTTTTGGAATTATATAATTAGCTCCCTCCAACTAAGAGAGTCTACGCTTTCGTCTGCATACTTATTTCCTTCTGCAAAGTGTCACAAGTGTTTTTCTAATTTCCTCTTGGTTGCTGATTTTTTTTGTTTTTACTTCTTCCAGGTTTCTTCAAGTTTGATTCTGATTTCGGCTTATCTTGCAGCTGTTACTTATGTTAATAGCTTCCACATGAATTGTTACCAAGGATTGTCGATGTACTTCATATTTTCATGTGTATTTCTTGACTTGTAGTCATCATGATAACAATCCTTATCTTGTTATTCTTCCATAGGTATTGTTTTTGTTTGAACATCTTATCTTCTAAGAAATAGATATGAAAGATATGTACATAAACTATGTAAACATCGTATGTACAGGAGTTATGAAGAATATTGTTACCTTATCTTAGAAGAAGAAGTCTATTTTATCCTTCTTGGCCTTCTTTGAGGGTTCCCTTTATTCGTCAACTGATGATTCATGTGTTTCCTTCCTTTTATTTAACTTGGGACAATGATTCTTGTAGTGACCATATTTTCAACAGTTGAAGAATTGTATTTTTAAAATATCTTTCTCTTGATTTGGTTTCTTCTTTGAGCCAAACTTATTTTTGTTCCTGAAATTCTTGAACCTTGCTATGGAAGCTTGATCATTGTGTTTCTTTTGGGGTTTCTCTTTTTCACTAATCTTTGTTTCTTCTTGTGCACAACAAGTCTAAAGTTCTTCAAATGTGGGATACTCCTTTCTTGTGTTCATGCTTACGGAAAATGCATCCCATGTCTTGGGAAGGCCATTGAGTACTATATTTACCAGTTCCTTCTCTGAAATGATTTCTTCAATAGCTTGTAGTTGATCTCTTAACTGATATATTCTCACAAGGTATGATGTTATGTTGTCATCATCATTCATTTTCATGTCACGGAGCTCATTCTTCAGACTCATTACTTGTCCAATTTTTCTGACTGAGAAGAGGTTTGTTAGGGAATCGTACATCTTCTTAGATGAGTCAATATGGGAGATGTAGGGTATCAAGTGGTATTTTATATAGTCCACTATGATACTCATGGAATTGATGCCATTGTCTTTGAACTTCTCCATAACTGCAATGTTCAAAGGTTCCTTCTCTTTTCCTTCTTCAAACTGTGGTTCCACGATCTTTCCTTTCACGATATCCAACACTTTATTCTTGGAAAGGATGAGTTCAATCCTTTTCTTCCATGCTCTGAAGTTAGAAGACCCTTCTAACTTGTTTTTTGACTTCATAGAGTAAGTCATAATTTCTTTGACTTGGTCAGCCCTTGATTTGAACAAAAAATAAAACTTGATGTCTTAGCTTGCTGAGAGTACCAGGATATGCGCTAGGCTAGGGCACACTAGGATATCCAAAATATAGGTTAATATATTCACTTAAGGTGCCTCAACAAGAGGGTTAGGGTTTTGTTGTTGTAACAAAAATTGGCTGTAACTGCAACTGTAACTGAGCAAATTTTCCCAATCTATCTTCCAACGGTTAGACTTTCTGAAGATAGTGTGGGCCCATAACCTGTTAGAAAATAATAGATGTTCTCATTTAACCATAGACAATATAACAATATTTTCACCCAACCATAGGCCGAAGCCACCCCCGAACACCTTAATCTTGACAAAGAATGATTCTGGAAGAAAACCAATAGCCAACCAAGGCTAATGCATAAAGAAAAGATAACCAAGAATGATGAGAAAGTCCAACCATAACCAATAGAAAGTCTGATCCTAAGCCAGGAACACAGATTGCAACAATTGTTGGTTGGAGCTGCTCCCCAGACTTGCGCACTTGCCTAGTTTTTGTAGTGCACACTTCTTCCCAGCTGAAATTTCAAGATATGTGTACAAAATGATGTCTTTCTACTTCCATTTATACTATTTTCCTAAGCTGTCTAGGCCGATTTCTCATTTTGGAGGCTAAATACTTAATATTAAATATTTCCTTGGGCTGACTTGTCTTCTAGGGTTAAGTTTAATGCTTTAGGGTTTCTTCTTGCTTCCCAGAATATTATATTCTTGTTAGTGTTACATGTGGAGGTAAATACCTCCCACATCTACCATAATATCAACATTTTCATATCTTGCTAGGCTAAGGAAAGATAGTTGGGAATGTTACCCAAGGTTTATAACTTTAGAATAAAAGAAACAATCACGTAATCCATGGGTATTAATTACAAGGGACCAAGGATGGTTTTTGTATATTATCTGTAACTATGCAAAGAAATAAAGTAAACAGAAATTACATGAGTATGTACATGGATATAAAAGTGAAATATGAACCAAATAATCAAAAATACATATGTGAGACTAAAATTAGAAGTCTGATTTTTATATTGATTTCATTCTAAGATACAAAGATGAATTTTATTTACAAACCCCTGTGAGTATAAGGACCAAAGTCAGATTTAGAAGCCTCCGATGGGCACCATACAAAAAGACCATGACAACAAAAGAAAATTGAAGCTAAAGATATGGATCAAATTGCAAAATAATGTTGTCACTTGACTCTGAAAAATATTTTTTATCAGTCATAAAATATAATTTATAAACAGACAAGAACACACAAATTGCCAAAGATAAATCATACACCTTTAAAACAAGCTATTGAAATATATGATTCAGTTTTGAATCTTGCTTCCTTCAATAAGACCCTGCTGTCATCAATATGGTTAAGCCTTCTAGTAAACTCAGAATGAATGGAAAATGAAAAGTGTCTCACAAGTATAGAGTAAACCTTATGGCTAAAGTTCTCCTTGTATTATCTTTGTCTTTCTTGTCTCTTCATTTGATTGAGATTTTATTCCTTCTGAATAAGTTATGGTAGTTCAACTACCTTTCTTTAGTTAAGCTTAATTATCTTAACTAATTAGTTGAGAAAAATAAATAATATATATATATATATATATATATATATATATATATATATATATATATATATATATATATATATATATATATATATATATACTAAATAGGCGGGACCCCTTGTGACTCTCATTCAATTTATTTTAATAGTCATCAAAACATGAAGTATAAAACCCAAAACATTTGATTCATACATCCTCCTTGTAAATCCCATTCTCATATTCATGATCAAATATTTTAATATCAACAATATATAACATGACTATATCCAAAAAAATAACATTATATACATGTTGTCCAAAACACTGTCTAAACATGTATTTTTTGTCCAAAACATTGTCAAAAAAAAAAAAAACTATCCTCAATAGAAAATAATATTAATTAGCATTAAAACCCATATTAACTATGAGATGCATTTGGCCTCTTTTCACTGCTTCCCTCTTTCGATCTTTTTGTTGCAGCCTTAGGCTGATTGGAACCTTGAGGATAGATCTCATTGATGACATTGGAACAATTGTATTTGAGATGAAGATGAGAGGACACAAATTCATAGGAATTTTGGATGACTTGGAGGGAGTGGACACTCATTTTCCTTTATCTGGCTCTGTCTTGGGAACATCATTTTTTATCCTTTTACTTGCATGGGAAGATTGCATGGGTGAGACAACATAATCAACTTAAGAATTTGTATTTTTGGGTGGTGTAGGAGGGGGTAATGGAAAATACGCAGTAGGCCAACCATGTTGATGAGTAGTAGGTTGATGGACAATCTCTTGCCAACCAACATTGGAAGGTGGTTCTGGTTGCATAGACACATGAGGGGGAACACGAATACCATAAAATTGTTGATGTGGCTGGAAAGGAGGCCTCTCAGATCAGGGATGGAGAATCCCATGGCCAACTAGGTTGAAGAACCCAACTTGAAAGAGATGATTTAATTCCTATGGATCAATATCAAAATGTATTTAAAGACGTGGCCTTCTATGGCCCCTCTGCCAATTCCCTCTACCTCTATTAGCACCTCTGCCAATGCTTCCCCTTCTAAAGAATATCATCCTAAAGAAATATTCCGACATGTCATGAAAAACTCTAAACAATCCATGCATCAATACTATACCTAAATAAAATCAAAAGGTTGGCTCTATCATTCACCATATAAGAACATGCAATCCACACATCAATATCGTAACACTCAATAATCAATTTTCCATTTGAACAGGGAGTGGTAGGGATATTGGGAAGATGAGGGGGTTATAATGAGAGAAAAAATGGTAGCATGTATGGGAAGCGACCAACGAATAATGTTCAAGCAAATGGATAAGTAACATAAAATGCATCCATATCCAAACTTCCAACACCAATCATCAACTAGTCTTTTCTTTTGTTATTAATCCTTTCTTTTTTCAAAAATGAAATTTGTAATAATAGAACATGGAATGTTTAAAATGTATTTGGGAAGGTGAGGGGCATATAATGAGAGAAAAGTGGGATAATTAAAGGTAAAAAAAATGATTATTATTCTATTATATGCGTTAGTATCTATTGAAAAAGAAACATCAACATCATTTTCCAAAACCTTTCTCTATTCAATAACTCAAATCCAACACACAATTGTTTTCATATTATCCAATATAAAGCCCTAGGAAAGTTCCAGGACTGTCAAACTATACAACTTTAATTTCCCTTTCCTTTTCTTTTTATCAACAAAGATTTTATAAAATACTATTAGTAGAGTCATTCCAACAATTAAAACCAAACTACATCAGGCGTGCATGGGAGGTTGCGAACACAACATAAATCCATCATCACAACTTTAATACTTGTTGTATAAACAAACTGGGTTTCAAAACCCCATGTGAAACTAGTGCACATCATTTATTTTAAAATCATACATCTTCAAAATCGACAAAACCCCCATGGATAAATAAAAAATGAGCCAAGACTTAATGCAAATAACAAATCTTCCCATTGTCGGGTTAATCACTTATAACATACATCAAGACTAGAGTTTGAATCTATTAATTTCCATACACCAGATAAAAGAACCGAGATATGGGTGCACGAAAGGAAGATAACATACATCAAGGGTTTGCCAAAAAAACATTTAATCATCTCTTATCACAACAAACTTTCCATAGACCTCTCATGGTGTCCGCAAGGAAAATACACCTGTATATTCACAAACAATTGAAAGATAATTTGAAGGAGATACAAGTCTCCAAAGAGTGGGTAATGGTGTTAAGCAAAATGATTGTCCTTTTGTTTCATAGAGAAAAAAAAAACCTTGAATTTTAATCACCAAAGATGACTGAAACCAAAAAAACTTTCCATAATTTTTTTCCAATAGTCATAACACAGAAGCAACATTCATTTTGGGTGCAACGCAATCACATAACCCAACATAAAGGAATTTATACCATTATCTCAACTTAAAACATTTAAATTCCAATAGGGAAGAATCTCCACTTAAATGTAATGTGCACAGCCGTGATACCCACATACATTCATCTAAACTTCGGAAAGAAAACACAATCTATAAGCAAATCTAAGAGACAACATCATTATTTTATTTGGGGCGGAGCTACAGTTCGTGAATGGAAAGGTAAGAGCCAACATACCTATATGGAGAATGGCATAAAACTAACAAGAACCACTATTATGTCCAAGGCCGAGAAAAACGAAGGAAACACCAGTCAAAGAAACAAAAAAAATGCGAAACAAGTGAGGGTGGCGACCTCAAGGTAGGGTTAAAGCGACGTGCAATAATTTCACTTCATTTCTAACATTAATTTCCATCAACTAGAGCCAAGTATGATCACACCCAATACCTCCAACGCATAGTCCACTATGTTTTCCACATAACATTTCAACCTAAAAATTGATTTTTCCTCTTTTCATTAAGCTCATAAGTTTTATATGCGTACTCGACACTTAGCACCAAATACATCGCATGTCCCACATTCTTTGCTAGGGAAGGATTGCAACCTTTTAAAACTTAACCATTATCCATGATAATAACAATAATATCAGATGTTTAATATGCATAACTATATATGGCCCATGCTTGGAGTTTGAATCAACAAGTCAAAATATATGTGGAGAAAAAATACCCATAGATGATCATTAAAACAACATTTTTCCCCTTTCCATTTTAAATTAAATTTCCAATAAACCCCATCATTCATCCAGAAAGCGGTTTTGAATTTCAAATTGTACAGTCATCTTTGTAGGGTAGTCACAAGTGCAATTAAATAAAAGCGCCTTTCATTATTATTCACGTCGTAGGATCCCACTTATTTAGTATATTATTAAAATATATAAGTATTAAGGCATTGCAACCTATTTGCATGCAGGGATTTTATGTTGTGCTTTTGGCCATCAACAAACTGCCCACTCCACAGGGAAATTTGTTCCCAAAAGATTTATAACTCAGAATGTTTGGCTTTCTAGACCATTAGAAGTCATGAAAACTGCTGAAAAGAATAGTTATGCAACAAGGGGGAAAAAGTGGTTTAAGGGAAATAATGAGACGAGATTTCAGGGAATAACTTATGAAAAGTGATATGTATGAGGGGAGTTGGTCCTGTATGCATAATAATCGAACAAGATGTAACAGATAATTCTTTTTAGACCTCCAAGGAGAATGCTTCTGATATGCTCTTGAATCTCATGATGGAGGGAAGAAGGGGATAGCAGAAGCAAGGAAGAAGACAAAATCAACTATCCTGCAACAATATTAAAACAAAAAAGTTATTTTAGCGATGTCTAAAAGGAGGATATCGTGACAATTCTGTGTGTCTTATTTTTCATCGATCAACATACTTACAAAATGACATTTTTATGGAAAAACTAATCGAGACTTTCTTTTTGATGATTACAAGAAACAAACAACAAAAACTAAAATCTCAACAAACCAAAGTAAAAGGAAAATAGTAAGACAAAAGACTATATAAAACAGTCATTTTTACACAAGCATTAATGATCAAGCTGGTTCCACATAATGTTTCAAGTGGGAACCATTATTATTGTAAGAGAACAAGTGCTCTTCCAAATGATTTAGAAGGTTTGTGTTTGTGCCCAGGATAAAAGCGATTTTGAAAGGACCTAGCCATAATTTTTGAAATTTAGAATGTCTCCCTCTTTCATCATGGGTTGAGTCCCATAGTAGGACTTTTTCATCAATATTGAATTCATCGACCTTTGCTCATTTTTTAAAATACATTTTTATTGTCTGTTGCCTTCTTTTTAGGTTCTCCAAGGCAAAATTTATTTGTTCCTCTAGGTCTAACAATGCATTTATCCTTTGGGGAACATTAGAAGAATTTAATTCTTCAGTCTGTAACAACAGTCGTAAGGAGGAAAGCTATAGCTCAATAGGAATAATAGCCTCTTGGCCATATACGAGCTAAAAGAGATTAAAGCCTGTAGTTTTTTTGGTGGTTGTACGATCTACCCAAAGAGCATAATTGAGAAGCGTGTGCCACCAGAAAGGTTTGTCTTCTATGATTCTCTTTATGATTCTAACCATATTCTTGTTAGTGGAATCTTCTTGCGCATTTCCCTGAGAGTAATAAGAAGATGAAGTAAAATGTTTGACACCTAATTTAGCCAGAAATTGGGTCAATTTTGCATAAATTAAGGCTGGGCCATTGTTCGTAATGATCTCTAATGAGATGTCAAATCTAGAAAAGATATTGCATTCTAGGAACGAAATTACCTACTCATCTTGTGCATGTCTAATAGGGATAGCCTCGGTTCACTTAGTAAAGTAATAAGTGGTTTTCAAAATGACTATATTCCCTACGAAAGATGGAGGATTGATAGGACCAATAAAGTCTAGGCCCCATTTAGAAAAAGGGAAATCTGGGAGGATAGGTTGTAAGGGCATGGCATAAAGGGGTTCTTTCCCAGGGAATTTTTGTCACTTATCACAACGTCTTGTGAATTTAAAGGAATTGAAACATAGTCTGATATGGCCAATAATTTTCCGAACAGGGACCACATTTGAAACCCACTCGACATACTTAACTAGAAATATTATATTAGCTTTCGACATTTTTTCCAACTCTTTTCGAATAGTATCTTTTAGCGCAAGGTTAATAGGCCTTTATTTTTTCCTAACTAGTTTGATCCCTTTCTTGATAGGAATGGCATGATGTATAAGAACATGATCAAAACCACAAAGATCCTCATTTGGCCATGCAAAAACATCTTGAAATTCACAGAGTAATTATGTAAATTTTTATTTTTCCTCATCAGAACATTGGGCACCTAATTTAATGATCTTTGGAGATTCATATGTCCCAATATTCAAGGAATTGGTATAACCAACTTTCATTTTCAACTCCTCTTCCTTATGTGTTTATTTGTTTCCTACATCACTTGACAAAAATGAAATTTCGAGAGGATTCAAGCCTTTAGGAAATTTATCATCTTCAATAGATATGATTTCTTTAGGCTTAAGCGGTTCATTTTGTATGAAAGCGAAAATGCCTTCATCACTCAGGAAAACCTGCCATGACTCTATGTTATCAAGAATGTGAGGACGATATAGAGATTGAAATGTACAATAAGGTCTTTGAGGTAAAAGTTGTTGGGTGGGGGATGTTGCAAAAGAAACTAACCTATCAACCATTGAATTAAGTTCCCTCTTAACATGAGTGATGTTAAATGATAAAATATTTGAAATGAACGTCCAAACAACTTGAGTATAGTGTTTAAGTAACTTTTTTCTTGGTGAATAAATCTTATGTACCAGATTCACAACAAGTTTATAATCACCAAAAACTGTAAGGTAGACACAACCAAGGTTATATGAATTTTTGATGCCTAGCAATAAGGACTCAAACTAGGTGACATTGTTAGTGAAAGAAAATTCTAAACTATAAGAGAAATTGTGGATTTTACCTATAGGAGAATATAGAATGATACTAGCTGCATTACCTTCTTTGAACATGATCCACCAAAATGCATGTGCCACATGCCATCATCAAAATCAATTGGTTCAAGCATAGTGTCCCCTCATTGACAAAGATAGAGTACACTCCCAAATCTTCTTTGAGATACTTTACATTATGTTGGGGAACACTCTCTATATATGGTGAAATTATTCCTTCCCTAAGGAATATAATGTTCTTTCCATTCCGAGGGATGAACAAATGTGTTCCATCAAGTGAAAGGTATCCACCAGTTAAGGCTTTCCAATCTCTTCCTAAAATAATTGAATAGTTACGCATCGACATATCAATTACTTGGATGTTGAGGGTTATTCTTATCTCAGGATGTGCGCACATAAATAAGGTTACATCTTTGATTTTACCTATAGTTGATTGTTGCAAACTATTATAAGAGAGCATGCTTCTAGAATTTTCATTAGTGCAATACAAGCCAAGCTCTTCCATGATAATTTTAGACATTACACTTGGACCGGACCCGCCACCAATTAGGAAACAATGTGTTAAGCCCTAATATTGGCTCATTACCCCTTAATTGGGGCATATTAAATTAGTAAAGTTATTTTATTTATGTCGGATTTATTCCATTAGTCTTAATTATACCTCCTAGTCTCCTATATATACCATGGAGACATTTTCATTTGGAATCATCTTGTACTTGAACATTTATGTGTGGTAAAAGGAGGTTGCCCCCTCGAAGAGGCTTATTATCTGAAATTATATCTTTTTCAAGGCGTTGAGTACTTATTTTGTGGCTTTTCTATGCTATATTGATATTTGGTTCTTAACATATGGTATCAAAGCTCAAGGTCTTGGGGTTTCGCTGCTACATTTGAGACACCTTGGAATTTTCACTATAACTTTTTTTCTACAACGTTTTAGAAGGAACGTCTTGGAGGATATTTAGTATACGAATCAAGGTATGTTGGGTTAAAATTTTATCTCCTGAGGCATTATACTTTCAGAGATACATCTTGTACAAGATAGGGTTCTGGAATCATACTGAACTGAGTCATTGAGGAATTGTCGCTATAAAATATTTTCTGTATTGTTTCAGACCCTGAAATATGGAGGCTATTCATAGAAATTAGTAAGGTATATGTGGTAAGAAATTCAACTTCTGGGTCATCTTAAATTTGTAGATACACCCTGTGTAATATAGGGTATCTGACTAGTCCTTTTGACTAGTCTCAAGAAGGTGTTCCAGGTAAAACAATCATAACTTCTTCCTAGAGTATCCAAATTGAGTGGGACTGGTTTCATTGGATCGTGGATAGTCTGTAGTATTTCTGGTATAAGTTTCATAATTGTATATAAATTATTTTGTGCGGGGAATGCTATACAAGTGAGATCTCCTGGAAAGGCCAAAAATTGACAAGTTGTGGGGAAGTTACCGTAAATTCTACTTGGCACATCCAATTTTGATCAGACCTGTGGCATTGTAAATAAGAAATATCATAGAACTATATAAAAGAAAGTTTCATACCTAGAAGGGACAAAAATTTGGAGATACAATAGAATAAATATTGTCTAGCAGAACCATCTCAAAATCAAGGTTCAAAAGTGATACTTGGCCAACATGCCACCCAAAAAGGGAACTTCTACACCAAATAAGCCTCCATCCAATCCTACTTGGAATCTTGATGAAGTTGAAGAAATGCATAGGGACATAAATGATTTACAAAAGAAGACAGTAACAAAATATGAACTACAAGAGATGGAAGCTAAGTTGGAGGCAAAGATGGATGGTTTAGAAGAGGAGATCATGGAAGTATTAAAACATTTCGTAACAGAGAAGACACCTGAAAGTGAAAATGCATCCCATGAAATTCATGATGAGGACACAAGGAAGGTGAATCAAGAATGGAGAAACTCCAACTTTGGGTTGAAGACCAACCACATTCCTAAGATCGAGATGAGGAAGTTTGATGGCAAGGACCCAATCACATGGATACCTCAGATGGAGCAATTCTTTGATCTACATAATGTGCCACATACACAAAAGGTACGAATTGATTCTTTATATTTAGAACCTAATCAATTTGTATGGTATCGATGGATTCTTTCTTGCAAATCACTCGTCACTTGGACAATTTTCACGGAAGAAATGATAGCACACAATGAGGATACAAGGAGCAATACCTTATTTAGCCAATTGATAAATATCAAGCAAAAGGGTTTAGTTACCGAGCATATTGAGAACTTCGAAAGATTGAATATAAAGGTAACTGATATTCCAGATGATCACTTGATTGATGTATTCATAGGAACTTTAAAGGATAACATTCAACATGAAGTTCGCCTTTGGGAACCCAAATCATTGGAGAATGCATTTAAGGTGGCAAGAAATGTTGAAAGTAAAAATATGGCTAT
>ML810586.1:71019-92637 GCA_009831015.1 Picea engelmannii | reverse complement strand
TTCAAGTACAACCCATTCCTGGGTTCACTCAAAGGCACACCATCATAATCCACTAACTCATATGCTCCTTTATCTAAAACTCTGCTAATAATATAGGGCCCACGCCACATAGGTTCAAATTTCCCGGCTCCGAGGACGTCTTTGTCTTGTTCATATAAAATAACAAGGTCTCCTTCAGAGAAAACATGAGGCTTGACATGCTTGTCATACTGTGCCTTAACGCGTTTCTTCTGGGCTTCAATCACTAAAGTGGCATCACGTCGGGTCTCATCTAATTGCATTAAAAACAACAGACGTTCCTCTTCGACAAAAGTATTAGGCAAGAGTTCTACAACTAGTTTCAAAGACGGTATTTCGCATTCTATGGGTAGAATGGCTTCCATGCCATAAACTAAACGAAAGGGTGTAAAACCTGTGGCAGATGTAACAGATGTCTGATATGCCCACAATGCTGAAAACAACATCGTGTGCCAACTAGTCTTATGTATTCCTATCATCCGTCGAATCATCGTTATAAGAACTTTGTTGATAGCTTCGACCTGGCCATTAGCATGTGGATAATAAGGTGTTGAGCTATCACGACGAAGTCCCAACTTCTCTGTAAGTTCTGACATCATATAATTTCGAAAGTGACTACCGTGATCAGTAACAATAGCTTGAGGGACACTGAAATGAGTGATGACATGGTTAAATAGAAATAGTGCTGCAGTCTTCCCAGTATTATCGAATGTCGGCATTGCCTCGGCCCATTTTGTGAAATAATCCACAGCTACAATAATGTAACCATGCCCCCCGGCCGAGTGAGGGTGACATGTCATAAAATCAATGCCCCATTTAGCGAAAGGACCTACAGAGACTACAGGGTGAAGGGGAGCGGGATGTGACCGAATATTCTGTTGATAGGTCTAACAGGCATGACACTTCTGAACAACAGTAATGCAATCATGGAATAGAGAAGGCCAGAAATATCCTTCCCGTAAAATTTTCTGGGTAGTAGCATACCCAGACATATGACCACCACATGCCCCCGAATGGCAGTCATTTAAAGCTGTCTCAGCTTCGTCAAAGGTCAAACAACGTCGAAAAACAGAGTCAATGCCTCGACGGTAAAGGGTGTCGCCAAGAATAATGTAATGGCAAGCCTGATAACGTATCCGACGTCGTTCATTACTGGACAATGTAGGCCGGAAAGTTTGAGTTTGGAGATATATAATGATATCTCCGTACCAAATATCATCAGTACTTATAAGAAAAAGTGATTCGTCATGTAATGAATCAACTGCGACATTTTCCATGGCTGTGTGGGGAAAATCACAAATCAACTCAGCAAAAACCAAGGATTTCTTCGATGTGGCGCGATCGAATTCCAAATCGAACTCCTGGAGAATAACTATCCATTTGGAGTACTTGCCCCCCAGCAATTGACGTGTCAAGATATGTTGCATGGGGTTACAATGAAAAATCACAGTAGTTTTTCTGGCAAGAATATAATGAAGAAATCGTTGGACTGCTTGAACAGCAACGAAGGCCAGTTTCTCAACATGTTGGTACTTAACTTTCGTCGATGATAGACTTCTACTTAAGTAATATATAACATGTTCATCGCGGTTATCATCCTCTTGAACAAGGACCATACCAATAGTATACTCGGACGCTGCTAAATAAAGAAAGTAATCCCTACTATAATCTGGAGGAAAAAGAAGAGGAGCTTTTGTAAGGGACAACTTCAGAGCTTCGAAGGCGTTGTTGGCAACTTTGTCCCAGACAAACTCTGAACCTTTCTTTAAAAGACGTGTGAAACCACGAGTAATCTCGGCGTAGTTCGGAATGAAACAGCGAAGAAAATTTTCTTTCCCCAGCAAACTTTGTAACTGGTGCAGCGAAGAAGGAGGAGGAAGATTGAGAATGGCCTCAACCTTGATCGGGTCTACCCGAATCCCTGTCGTGACACAATGAAACCAAGAAGACGGTCGGATTCTACGCAAAATACGCATTTATGCGGGTTTAGACAGATGCGATAGAACCGACAACGAATGAAAATAGCTCGAAGATGAGTAGGGTGATCGACCCGGTGCAATGAATGAGCCGACAAATTATCCAAATAAGGTTGAACGATATGTTTGATATCGTGAAATGCATAAGACATTGCACGTTGAAATGTGGCACCTGCGTTCTTCAGACCAAACGAAAGTTTTCGGTAGGCGAAAGTACCCCAAGAAAAAATGAAAGAAGTTTTATGTTGATCCTCGGGAGCGATATTAATCTGGTTGTAACCGAAAAATCCATCCATAAGGGAAAAGATCTCACTACCGGCACAATCATCTACGATCTGGTCGACAAAAGGGGTCGGAAAGTTGTCTTTCGGACAATCTTTATTAATGTCCCGATAATTGACACAAACACGTATACTCCCACCTTTCTTATCGATCGGTACTAGGTTGGAAACCCATTCAGTCAAAGCCACGGGGTAAATAAAACCGGCTTTAAGAAGTTTTTCAACTTCAAGTTTAATAGCTGCCGCTTTGCGTGGATGGACAGGACGGAGGCACTGTCGTACTGGTTTGGCTCCAGGGTACATTTTGATCTCATGCACAATGATAGACGGGTCGATACCTGGCATCTCTTCGTAACTCCAGGAAAAAACATCACGAAATTCCTTGAATAACGCAGTGTAAGCGGTAATTTCCTCTGGAGAACACGAAGCTCCGATGTGAACATTTTCTATTATTTCAGGTTTCACTGAAATATTAACGGGAATCGTAGGAGAAATATTACTTAAGTTCCCTTCGGCAAACACATCTCGTGTAGATCTAGGAACAGTCAGGGTGACAACAACGGTCTACGGAGTCGAAATCCGCTGATAATTTTCCAGAGTGTGTTGTTCCAGAAACAAAATGGAACGATGATGCCCATCGTCCCAAGGCGTATCAGCCATGACGGACATAATCATCTCGTCAGTGGGAAAGACAACGTTGAAGGGATCAGGAGACAACTCCTTCAGAGAGGATATAAAAGAGGTTGCCGATTGAATCACTTGATAAGCAGACTCAATTGGACTTAACGGCATAACGTCGCCATAACGAGCATGATCGCCTGGATCTGGGACTATCCAAGGTTCAAAAGACACAGGAAGTTCGTAAGGAATAGAAGAGATCATGTTAATTGAAGCAACGGATGGGCGTAGAATATCGGGTGGTGGTGGTATGGGAAAAGTACCCATTAATGAAGAGTCTTTGAAGAGACCGACTCCAACATGCTCGTAGCCCAGTGGGGTTTTAGCTATGAACGGTATATTTCCCCTGCGAGTATCGGAATTAAAGAAGGCAAGTTGATCAACTGTAGCCACTCTTCCCTGGTGAGGAAATCGTAAGACCCGAAAAAGAGTGGATACAACAGCGCACATGGAATCGACCCAGCTACGTCCAAGAAGGAGATTATAATCTAAGTGAGAATCGAAAACCTCCACTTCAATTTGGACGGTCTTACCTTCGAGAGTTACAGGTAACGAGGAAATAACGCCGTAAGGCTTAAAACCAGAGCCATTAAAGGCTTTTAGAGTATTCTATGATTCCGTTAATAGAGGAGAGCCAATGGCCTTCCAACAAGCAAGAGACATTACACACGTAGAGGCCCCTTCATCAACCACTGTCCGACAAATGTTCTTGTCAGCGACAATAACTTGTATTTGAAAAGCAAGTTGGGGGGGCAACCTTGGAATATGTTCGTCCAAGTCAAAGACTATCAAGTTCGAATCCATAGGGTCAATACCACCTATAGCTTTCAACAGGGCCCTTCGTTGTGCAGGACAAGACTGAAGGACCTCAAGGGCGGACATCGCCGAAGGTGCTTGGGCCAGATCTTCTACGATACTGTAGTTCTGAGCCGCACGGGCGTGAGGATTGAACGCCGACTTGCGAACAACACATTTAGGGGGTCGTAGGACTATATCGAGACTCGGTCTTTCGAGATGAAGAGGACCGTTTGTAGGTGGATTCGACGGAGAAGCTTGTACCAGATCAGGAGGTAAGTCATCAACCTTCTCCTTAGAAGGAGTATAGTCTTTAGCTCTAGTTGCAATTGCAACGTCATTTTTCTTAGAATCACCGGTGCACATCAAAACATATGATGTGGTCGAAGTAGAAGGTTGGTCATGTATGACCAAAGAGGCCTATTGCTGAGACGGGAAAGGCTGAGACAAGACTGTCGGGGTAGGTGGTTTGGGTGTTCCTTGAAGGAACTTGGAAACTTCGGCACGTCGAGGACAATCTTTTGTATAGTGACCATCACCGCAGATAAGACAAGGGTAGCGCAGTTTTCGTTTATCCCGCTCTTCAACAGGAGCATTCGTAGTAGGTTCGGTGGGATTATTATTTTTACCCCCGTTATTCTTGCCTCTCCCTTTCTTTGACTTATTCTTACCGGTCGGTGTAGACTGAACAACGTTCACTTCTGAGGTTTTACCGGTGGGAGGAGCAGGAGACGGGGCATTCTGAACATTACAAGAGGTGGGTTTAGGGGTTGTGGACGAAACGGAATGTGAATGGGTATGAGCAGTCCCAATCACACCATCAGCTACATGCGAGGCAGCTAAAGCAGTAGAAGTGCTGGAAGTACCAGGACGAGGTAGTTCGGGCAATAAGGAATAGAGTGTTCCCATTTGCGAATAAACGATATCAAGATACTGAGCTCTAGCTATATCCTGCTCTTCTGTTACAACACTACCCATAGAAATATCTTTACCAATCTCGTTCACGAAGAATTTCGTGAACCATTCATCCAGTAACTGATCCGGGAGTTCAAGTTTGATGAGACGACGTCTACGTCTCCACTCATGTATGTGATCTGAGATGTGAGTACCTTTCGTTTGTTTGAAAGATGTTAGGATCTCGGTCCCAGTATCGTAGAGGATCGGTAACTGGTAATGGATGAGAAAGGCCATGGCCAAGGTGTTGAAGTCAGAAAAGAAACCTCGTGGTAATTCAATGTACCACTTCGCAGCCGAACCGGTAAGGGTTCGTTGAAAAAGACGAAGACGAATGGAGTCATCCATCAAAGAGTTGGATGAAAACCATAAGTGAAAGGTCATAACGTGGTTATTAGGATCCTCTCCCGGCTTGCCATCGAATTTCGGAATATCCGATGGAAGTTTGGCAGGGATAGCAGGCCATTGAGGAGAGTGCCGAATAGGATCATTCAGGATCCTAGACAAATCTAGCAAGTCTAAGGTAGCAAGAAACGGCAACTGTCGGTTCACTTGCGGGTACTCGTGGCTTTGGGGAGGGATCCCCGTCGGCAAACCAGTAGCAGCATAAGCAAACTGCCCGTAGAGGGAAGCCCCTGGTTGGTTCGGTGGTGGGCGGATAGGGTAATAACCCCAAGGATTAGAGCCTTGAGTCTGAGCAGGGATTTGGCGTTGAGTAGTTTGATTCATTCCCCAAATAGGATTAGTTACCCCTGGATAAGGTTGGCCAATTGTAGGGACAACTTGCTGCCCCACAGCATTCTGAGGAGGATTTTGTAAAAGTTGGGTCCAAAACTGGGCCAATTCAGGAGGTATATTCTGTCCAAGGGGTGAGGTTGGACCCCCTACTACGGGTATAGTTCCACCCGGAACTTGGACGCCAATTGTAGGTTGTGTAGTTACTGTATTGTGTCCAGGAAGAGGAAAAGTAACCGTACCACCCTGTCCACCAACAAGAATGTGCAAGTTGGGTGCGACAGTTGGAAAAGTGCCAGTTGGATTAGTGCTACCAGAAGGAAAGAATTGAGGAGGGAGTGTCGGGATGAAACCAGGAATAGGATTCCCAGGGAACTGAGGACCGCCTGGAGAACCAGCTGGCGTTTGTGGAGGTGTTGGATGAGGAACATTCAACGAAGGATTCAAAGCATGGTAACCAGGGGGTAAATTTGGGTTAACCTCAAGAGGCCTCTGGGTATTAATAGGGGCAAGAGTAGTTGCTGGAATCTCGGTTTGGACACTCGTAGTATTTGCGAGATGGGCCATCTCGGGAGGGAGGACGAAACTATATGTGGTAGTCTCTGGTGTAGTCTCTGGCTCAGGAGACTCAAGAGGGTTGATGAGTTCGTAAACAGGGGGTTCAGTACCAAACAAGACTCGTCTAAAATTACCTAACTCTAAAGGATCTTGACCTACTACACCGTGAGAAGGCCCAACGATTGATTCAGAAGATACAGCAAGAGTTTCTCCAGAAAGATGAAATCGTCCTTAAGGTGGACGACGAATGCGATAATCCTCTATAGTATTGTGGATTCGAAAATCAGCAAGAGGATCAGTGGATTCGACTTGTGGAGGTGGTGTAAAAACTTCAGGGACGTCACTTATGTCCACGTGCGGTAGAGTAACAAGAGGAATTTCACCCAGACAAGGAGAGTCCTCTGAGGTGCCCTTAGGTGTTGTTGTGTGCAAAGGTTGTGAAGCTTCCGGATGTTCCGAGGACAAACCTTGCATCCTACGTGAACGTCGTGGGGGAGCAATTGTAAACAAGTAATGAACTCCCCAACGAAAATCCTATAGTCAACTTCGAGAAACAAACAGCATACACTAGTAAACAAAAACTAATAGGCAATCACCAAGCAAACAATACCTTCTAATTTCGGAGCCACTAGTTGGTGATGAAATCCAACGTCGCAACAATGAGATGAGAAGGGGCGGGGCTAAGGTGGAAAAGTTACGTTGACAACCTGCTTAACAGACTTACGCCCTGGTGCAAGCTCCCACACATAATCGTGGGTGTACCCTCCAAGGAGCCCGAGTGAGTTTGATCAACGTCGATTCCAGGTACCGTAGAGACTTTCCCCTCCACAGTCACCTTGGGTAAGAACCTAGAGAGATAGGCCACTAATGTCACCACAAACAACAGTATATCCTGGGGGAACAGTCGTCAGTCCGATCCACACGCAAGGGCAGGGTATCAAGCCCGAAACCAACTCAAAGGCTTCCACTCATAATTGTGGGTATACCTCAGAGTGATCCTCGTAATACGTGCAATCTCTACACCGATGTCAACAAAGCAGGTTAGTATCTCTTCCAACACCAATGCGACCTAGTGCTTAACCCTTGTGTTAGAAGGGCGTCCCAGGACAATATGCTGCCAATGGAATTTACACTCCCTAACTCAAGATACTATTGTTTGTTTTTGAGCTTATGGAGAGTGTGTCTCTCTTCCTACTCCAAAGCACTTAGCCTAGCTAATATGTTGGTGTAAAGAGCCCTAGAAAAAGTTACTAGATTGATTTTAAGATTACGCAATATTCTTAAAGGCTGTTAATTACTCAAAGGCAACGGAAATGAAACTCATGATATGTGACTCTGACCCAAGTAATGCAAGGACAATGATGAAATATAATCTTTTTCATTCCATGAATCCTAGTTACGGGAGAGAGAGAACTTTTTTCGAATCAATCTCAATACTATAATGCAAATGCAATGCTCAATTTTCTGTTCAAATGCCAATGCAAATAACCAATTATCAAACAACAATCTCTAAATGTCTTCTTCAATACTTCAATGCTCTAAGATTTGATTGTACAATGTTTTCAAAATGACAAAAACAAAACTTGAAAGAAAACAAAATGTTCACTTTCCAAGCAGAACTCTGATGAAGGAGAAAAGAAAATCAAATCAAACTAAATCAAACCAAACAACCCAACCACTTCTTTCAATGATAGCAAAAACAAAAACCAAACCACAGGAGTTCCTGAATGCAAATGAAAAACGTCCTTGTGAACCAACAAGCAAACAAGAAATGCCAAACACTTGACTCTCTTCCAATCACTGGTTCTCAGCTAACTTAAACATACTCAACTCCAGAAATCAAAGAGATTGAAAATGCCAATAAAAGCCAAAAATTGAGAGTCAAGATATCCAAAGCAAAGAAAACCTAGAAACCCTAAATCTCTCCAAGCAAGCAAACTGAAGAAAAAGATAAATAAGCCAATGACCCAATAAGTCAAAAAGGTGTAAATCAACATATCTAAGCTGTTGACAATGTCAAAACTTGATTTAAAAAAAAATTCAAAATCTGCCCGCAGGCAAGCCTTGGACACAGTGCGAGAATGTATAATTCTCGCAGGCCACTTCAATGCAGACTGTGAACAGTTCGCACTGGAAGATATAAGCAGAGTGCGAACCTTTAGGGTTCTCGCAGACTGTCAATAGGTGCAGTGCGGGAATCCCTTAAACTAATGAAAAATTTGAAAATACAAGCAAAATCCAAGTTGGCTTATAGACACAGAAGGTTTCTCAGGGTATCCTGAGGACTCAGAGACTAACAAATCAGGAGAATGACAGCAATAGAGAAAATGGCCATAGGAAATTCAAAAAACCAAAAAGACAAAGGGATAAGTTCCCCAGTGGAGTCGCCAATTTTGTTTATGGATTAATCCGTAAGTGCGGACACGAACCGATCTCCCTAGATCCACCTGGATCTAGAACAAAACAGGACAGAATACTACTCTTTCCCTAGATCTGACCTATTGAATGAACTAAGAGATAAAGGAATATGGACATACCTTATGAATGATTTCCAAAGTCTCTGTTGTTCCAAGCTTTGCTCCAATGCTCTTGTTCCGTTCAGATCACGACAGAACAAACCAATCAAAGTAAAAGCAGATTAATGTATTCAATAGCTAATCTATACACGTGATCAAGGAATCATGTAATAAAGTGACATCATCTTTATGGGAAAGGGACATATTACTGTATTAATTAATTGAAAGAGAAACTTACAACCTTAGCCTTGATGTCGTAGGTCTCCTTTCGATGGCTCCTAGCTCTGACACACACACTTGCTCATGCATGAAGAAAATCAACCACTTGTAATGACCTTGCTGTAGTCTCTTGCTGATGTAGCATCAGTTCTCCATACAGGCTTCTAACAATTCTCCAATCAATCTCTTACTAGCTTGCTTATGCTTAACCTTTCCATGAGCCATTTCCTTAATATATAGGAAAAGATATATTAGTTACTTGGATAGGGAATGATCCCAATATATCTGGAAAGTCAGTACTTTGCCAACCATTCGAGAGCCAACTCATCCTTCTAGAAGGATCGAGAACTTATCCATTTTCCTTCTTTAAGATCATGTTCGCACCCTAGCCTTGAGTACAGTGCGATATGTTCGCACCCAAGCTTGAAGCAGCATGCGAGAAATAGGTATTCCCGCAGGTGACCATATAAGAAGCCTGCGAACTATCTTTAAAATATGATTTCTGGAAACTGATAAATGTAACCTTTCTCAGGAAAATGTTCTTATGGAAGAGCTTGATATTTCATCATTATGACATTATCATAACATCATCACAATGACCAAAATTGTGGATAAGAAACCTAGGAAAATGTTCCTTGAATTTTGGTAATGGGTGAGTGGTTGGTGCGAGATTCAAGTGAGAAGATACGTGCCATGGGGTGGTTGTAGAATCTTCCTCAAATTGGAAAAGTATGTACTTATTTATGATTTTATCAGGATTGGTAGTAGATTGAATAGGGATTTGATGATTGTAGATACTACCAATTACTGATGAAGCAGAAGGTTGTGAGGAGGAGGCACCTTCGATGCCACTACCACTACCTGCAGATGTCATATTGAATGTGATAGGTATGGGTGATAAAGGTGAATTGGAAGAATCAGATAAAGTTCGCTTAAGAGCACTTTCTTGTGTTGATAAGACAATTTTCCTCCTTCTTATTTCAAAAATAGGAGTATCTTCAGGGGACAACCCTATTCTCCTTCAAGAAATGTGAGGATTAGAGGACATGAAAATAAATACCAAAGAGGTAGGAAAAGTGAGGTTATTGTTGATTTCTATGCTGTCTTTTCCTAGATTCCCAATGTTCACGAATACTTACGTCCCTTTCAACTACTTCCCAAGAGTGTTCAAGTTCAACACGAGTACTAAAAATTTCTAAAATAGTGTTGAATAAAGTCAATGCAATGTTGGTTTGGGCATTGAGATCGTTTCCAATATTGGGTCGTCTTGTAACATGTACCGTCATGGAAAAATTGGTCAAAGAGTAATTCGATAAAACAGAAAAATAAAATACAATTGTGATACAATCTGTAATATCCCTAGGTCGAATACAATTGTAAATGTAAATACAAATGTACGTAACATGGTGAGATGTTTGATATCATTTTTGTATGCACCTTCCATGGTATAGTGCGCGCATGCACTGCGCAATAAAATGAGGAAGTGTGCACATTCTAGGATACTGCGTGCAACAACTTAACTGCGCGCAATTTTGAGGCCAGGGAGCCTTTATGTATATGTTGTGTTTTATAGGCTGGTGAGCCAATTTATTATGAGCCAAAAGGATTATGTGATGATTCAGCCAAAGATCCTAGATGTTAAAGGCCAACAAGCCTATTTTTGTATATGTCTCATCATTAATATAAAATACATCACTGCGCGCAGACTGACTATGATAAAAGAGTACGGGGGACTAAACTCCACTAGTTAGGGAAAGGGGGGGGATAAAAGTTAAGAAAAAGGGCTAAGATAGGTAGCTTAAGCCAAAAAAAAATATTATATTAATATTCCTTAAATCATAAATTATGGAAAATTCTTTTATCCTAAGTTCTAAGGATGGGGACAAGTGGGCCAAAGTAGCTCCCAACATGACAAATGTCAATTTGGGGACATGCATACATATAGTTTGGATGTATTTCATTTTCCCATTCCTACCATCATTCAGTCATGCATTCAATCATTCCGTCATCATTCACTCACTGATTCAGTTTTCCTCTGTACCTTCATGTCACTGCACCTGAACCTATATCCATAACCATACATGTTTGTGTACTTGGTTAACTTGTGAGTTGGACTGAAGAAGAGGGTTGTCAGGCCTGTCTGATATTGAAGAGGCAGGTTGTTAGGCCCGTGAGAAATCTCTCTGGGTGAGATAATTGTTGGGAATTGTTTTTCGAAGGTGCTAAAGTATAGCTATAGGGCTCTGAGACTTCTTGTCTGGCTTGTTGCTGAAGCCCGGAAAGGAAGTGGGGTAGCCGAAGGAATGTTGATCAGAGAAGGGGCACACTTCTTGGAGTGGGACAGGCATGTGGGGAATGAGGGATTGTAGGATGTTAGTTTGAGTTGGCACTTGTGATAAAGTCTTTCCTGTTGTCTGAGATAGTCAGCCTAGTTAGGAATGCCTTTACCCGGGTGGAGTTTAGTCCCAATTCGGGGGTGACCTGCTGCTGAGAGTGATGAGTAGTGTGGTCTAAGGATGGGAGGTTCATGGAAGGTTTGCATGTAGTTGGTGATATTCCTACCAAGATAAGTGTCAATTGTGTGAAAAATTTACATGTTCCATTATTATTTACATGTTTATTTTTATGGGTTTATCCTATGTGTGGTTATAACTATCTTTATATTTATGGGTATTGCCTGTATATGTTGCATGTATATGTTTACTATTATTTAAGTATGAATCCGTGCATTTATAGAATGTGTTTGTCTGTTTACATTTTATATATAAAGTTTTGCAAGAGGTCTGTGTGTATATTTTTTAATTGCATGCAGTTCGAAAAATTTATGTGGCATAGCTTAGTTGGATGTTGAGTATGTTATAGTATGTTGAGCAGAGAATAAAAGTGCTTCTCAAGTAGCATGGCTTGACATGGGTGGCCAGGGATGTTACAATGTGGTATCAGAGCTTCAGTTTTAAACACTGATCCTGGATGGGATGAGAAAGTTGATTTGAAGCAAAATTTCACAGAGGATTGATTTCAAAGTGGCCAATTTTCAAGTTACTGAGCGTCCATGGTAAAATTTAGAAGAAACGATGTGGAATTGGAAAAAATACCCCAATTTATGTTGATTAAATTCATGGGAAAATTGAGAAATTCAACCAAGTGGTGAGATATTATTGATTTAATATATGTTCTAGGAAATTTAGACCTAGAATTGGTCGAATTTGAAGTTACAGTGAAGCCATGACAATTGGAGTGAGATTAGTAATTAAAATTCTAAATTCGTGAATTGAGTTTGGGAAAAATTCGTTCCAGAAATGTCAAACCACAACGATTTGTTGTTGCAGAGGTTGAACTGGTGTTATCGAGGTGAAATTGAACAAATTTCATAGTTGCAGAATGTCTATGGTAAGAATTGGGGAAAACGTTAAGCAAAATCCCCAATTTCTACAGTGGAATTCACGAGGAATTGATGCGCATAAAAATGAGTGTGTGCAGGTGGGTGCACTAAAAATGCATGATGCGCAGTGAAAATTTTGTGATATGTGGAAAAATATTGGGGTGCTGGTATGTGTGCTAAAAATTGGCACTGCGCAGAAAAATATTGGCATGTGGGTGCACGCGCTAAATTTTGGTGCCACGCGGAAAAATGTTGGTGTGCGGGTGCGCACACTAAATTTTGGCACCACACAGAAAAATGTTGGTGTGCGGGTACGCGCGCTAAATTTAGAGTTGCATGGTGTGGATTGAGTGACGCACTAGTAATACTGGCGTGCGGTGTGCACACGCATAATAAGGTGAACGCGGTGCACACACACATAATAATGGCACACATGGTGTGCACAATATTGATAGAGTGTAGAGGAATTTTGTTGGTGCGCGCACGATGTGGGTTTATGCTCTCACGTGACAGTTTAGTTAATGGTGTGCGCATAGTATTGGTGCGGGTGGGGGCATACTAAATTTTGGCATGGTGCAGCTCGTAGAGTGAAATGCATGTGGAATATCAGGGCGTGATACAAAAATTGCACACAACAGATATTAGTGCAAGAACCAAAAATATTTTGGGGTGGATATTGGCGCACGACATAAAAGTAGTGCGCGCTAGTTATTGGCGCGGTGGAGAAGTGATGCACAATGGATATAGGTGAATAGAGAATGATTTACCTTGTGGTGTTGTTGCAGATTCTAAATATGGGTGCATAGGTTGAAAATTATGCATGCGAAGTCGTTTGGAGGGTGAACAACAGTGGAAAACCAACGAATTTCCGTGACATTTTATATTGTTTGAACGTCATCTTTTTGCAGCGCATTTTTGAGACCCTTAACAACGTTTTTAGCTACTCAAAAACCATGAGAACAGAGTATACCAAGGTACACTCTGTCTCTATAGCTCAAATAAAAGAGCTTGGAGAGAGATTTCTAATGGTGTAAATCGTTCTTCAAACGAAGATTTTATGAGAAAGTTGCAACACAAACAATGGAGGGTAAATTTTAAGACCCAACTAACTCCAAAGAGCCATAAATTTCTTCTTCGGAATTAGATTGAGGTGCATGAGAAGTCAATGGAAATATATTGAACCATAGAAGACAATCCTAGAGATGAATTAAATTTCTGGGCATGTTAAAAATGTTTAATATGGAAAAGAAAGTACATGTAGCATTCCAGACCAAAAACACGAATTGGCCTAGAACTTCAGTAGGCTGTAACTAGCATCCTGGAACCTAGAAAAGGGTGAAACTTGGGCAGAGTGTCCAAAATATGTATGTGAAGAAACCCAATTGAGATACTAAGAAAAATCCAATGGATTAGGTGCAAAAATACATAATTACAGCGCAGAGTTGCGCCTAGTTGAAGTGTGAAAAAAAAACAATTAATGGGAAATTTTCAAATAACCATAACTTTCTGCTCAAACCTCAGAATTGAGCATGGGAGTAGGAGTTGGAAAAGTATTGGACAAAAGAATATAATTATCCACCCATAAAATTGATCTAGGCATTCAATGTTTTAGGAAATCATAAGAAATAATTATGATATAATATTGAACAAGAATGGTTCATATTTTTCATGAAATTATTGAGTTAGTTAACTAGACGAAGTTTTGTTGGTTGCACATTTTGTAGAGTCAACAACAACTAGATCAGATCAGGATCACCATAGAGTCCAGAGTAATGGAAGATGCATAGGGGAATTACATCAGGAAGATGAGATCAGAGGGATGGATGTCCATTTGGGCATTGAAGGAACAAACTCCAATGGGCATGGAGAAGGAAGGGATGAAAACATGAATATGGTAGAGACCATTAGAAATTTACAGAACAATGTACAAAGACATAAATATGATAATGAAAGACTTATGAGATCCAAGGAGTAGGAAGAGGAATTCAACATGAAGTTAATGCAGATATTGAATAGAATAGAAAATAAATTGGATAAGGAGAGTGGCTCAAGCAAATCAGGAAGTCACAGGTCTCCTGATGAGAAAAAAAGAACAAGAAGTGTTAGCAGACATCACCATCAGTCCTTGAGGCATTCCAATAAGAGGGCACACAACAACTCAAGTCCATCCCCCGTCAAGAAGCATAAGAGGTCTAAGGTGGATGAGCTATGAGGCGAAATGAAAAAAAATCAAACCTCCTAGATTTGATGGTGAGCACAAGAAGGATGAAGATGAAGAGACATGGTTGTTGGGCATGATAAAGTATTTTCAATTGCATAATTATTCATCTCATACAGAAGGAATACTTTCCATATATCAACTCAAGGGAAAGACATCCATGTGGTGTGATCATCTTGTGCAGGTGCAACACATTAAAGAGAAAAGTGTTACTTGGAGGGAATTCAAGAAGTATTTTGAAAAGAAATACTTGACTAAGAGATATTATGACAAGAAAATGAAAGAGTTATTTGAACTCAAGCTTGGGAGTATGACCATAGATGAATATGAGAGAAGGTTTTTAGAATTGATGAAGTATGTTTCTTTCATCAAGGATGAAACAATTAAGATTCAAAGGTATTTAAGTGGATTGCCATCATTCATCAGTGAAAACATATAGTATGATGATCCCAAAACATTGGAGGAAACCATAAGGCGAGCTAAATTCCTATATGATCAACAAAAATCAAGGCCAACTTTCCAAAAGTCTTGGGAATACAAAAATAAATTCAAGATGGATCAAAGGAAGAAGGGAACTAAGCCACCATTCTTCATAAATAATCCTTAGGGACAACCAACTTCTAGAGAACCCAAAATGATTGAGATAGGGGGTCAAAGGCCAAGGAAACCACCTATTCAATGTTGGGCTTGTAAAGGAGATCATATGTTCAGAGATTTTCCTCACAGAGGTGAAAAAGTGAGGATTGTTCACAATGTATAGCAAGATGAAATAGTGGAGGACATGGGAAGACATGTACCAAGGATCTATGTAGCCTTGGAAAACAAGAAAGTAGAGTATCAGTCACATATGATTGAAGTGGAAGGTATGATCAACAACAAAATCATTGTTATTTTAATTGATTCAGGAGCTATTCATAGTTATATAGATCCTAATATGGTGAAAAGTTTTCATTTGCCAAGAAGAAAGAATGAAAAATCTTGGTGGGTGCAGCTGGCTACCGGAGCAAAAAGAAAAGTTAATGAGATGGTTAAGTCATGTTTTATGGACATGAATGGACTGAACACCAGGGAAGATTTGAACATCTTTCCTTGAGGTTCCTATGACTGTCTAATTGGGATGGAATGGTTGGAGCAACATCATGCTATCCTATACTGTCATAACAAAGAATTTACTTTCTTGGATGAGGAAGGGAACCTAAGGAAAGTGCAGGGAATTCCTAGGGCAGTAACCATCAAAGAAATTTCATCATTGCAGCTAAAGAAATGTTATAGAAAAGGGTGTCAAATATTTGCAGCTCATATGGAAGAGACACCTAAGGATAAGGTGCCAGATTTGGAAGATCATGCAGTACTGGAAGATTTTGAAGATGTGTTCAAGGAGGTACTAGGACTACCCCCAAAGAGAGATATTGATTTCTTTATAAATTTAATTCCTAGAGAAACTCTAGTATCCAAGACTCCATACAGGATGAGTACACCATAATTGAAGGAATTGCAAATGAAACTTGAAGAGCTTCTGAAGAAGGGGTATATATGCCCAAGTGTGTCACATTGGGGTGCCCCAGTCTTTTCGTGAAGAAGAAGGATGGGACATTAATATTGTGCATTGATGTCAGACAGTTGAATAAGGTGACGGTAAAGAACAAGTATCTTCTACCAATGATTGATGATCTCTTTGATCAATTGAAGGATGAAAATATATTTTCAAAGATAGTTCTCAAGTCAGGATACCATCAGGTAAGGATTAAAGAGGAATATATCAGAAAGACCGCCTTCGGGACAAGGTATGGTCATTATGAGTTCATAGTGGTTCCATTTGGGTTGTCAAATGCACCAGTTGTTTTCATGTGCTTAATGAATGGTGTTTTTCGAGAATATTTAGAAAAGTTTGTCATTGTCCTTTTGGATGACATCCTTGTATATTCCAAGTCAGAAGAAGAGCATGAGAATCATTTGAGGATGGTGTTGCAAGTATTAAGGGATCATCAGTTGTATGCCAAATTGAGCAAGTGCTCATTTTATCAGAAGCAAATTCATTATTTGGGACATATCATTTCAAAGGATGGGATAGCAGTGGATCTTGAGAAGATATAAGCCATTAGAGAATGGTCAGCGCCAAATAATGTGACAGAGGTAAGATCATTCATGGACCTTGTAGGTTACTATAGGAGATTTATTGAAGTATTCTAAAAAATTGCACACCCAATCACTTCCTTACAAAAGAAGGTTGTGAATTTTCAGTGGACATTGGATTGTGAAAAGAGTTTCCAACACTTAAAGAAATTATTAACAAGTGCTCCAATACTAAGGATTGCAGACCCAAATGAAGACTTCAATGTATGCAAAGATGTATGTAAAGAAGGAATTGTTGGAGTCATCGGTCAAAATGGGTTTGTTATATGTTATAAATCAAGGATTTTGAAGGAGCATGAAAGACACTATGCCACTCATGATTTGGAGTTGGAAGCCATAGTGCATGCCTTGAGGAAATGGAGACACTACCTCACGGGGAAAAGGTTTGAGCTAAGGACAAATCATAATGGTCTGAAATATTTATTTGATCAACAAGCTCTAAATGCTAGGCAAAGCAGATGGTTAGAATTTATAAGTGAATATGACTTTGATATAAAGCATATCAAAGGGAAAGAGAACAAAGTGGTTGATGCACTCAATAGAAGAGTGCATGATTTGCATGCTACAACCATTATCATGTACCAATCATATTTGAAACACATAATTTTAGAGGCTGCAAAATTAGATTTGCAATGCAAGGAATTAGTGGCAAAATTACAGCAAGGTAATTTGCAGCAGAAAATTGAAGAATACAAGCTAGATAATGATGAAATTCTCATGTATAGGGGCATAATTTATGTACCAAATTCCCATGAATTGAAAAATCGGATATTGATATAAATGCATAATGTACCTTATGCTAGGCGCCCAGGTTATTAGAAAACTATTGCAGCTGTCAAGAGCCAATATTATTGGCCAAGAATGAAGAAAGAAGTTGTTGATTTTATTGCCAAATGTTTGGAATGTCAAAAGGTAAAAGTTGCGCATAGACACCCAGCTGGTTTGCTACAACCATTACCCATCCTTGAGTGGACATGGGAAGTTGTAACAACAAATTTCATCACAAAATTGTCCAGATCAAACAAGCAACATGATTCTATCATGGTAGTGTTGGATAAGCTTACTAAAGTTGCCCACTTTATTCTAGTAAAGCTCACTCACAAGGAAACCAACATTGTTGATGTTTATATGACATAAATTGCTCGATTACATGGAATACTCAAGACAATTGTGTCTAACAGAGATCCAAAATTTACCTCAATTTTTTGGAAAGGATTATTTAATGGGTTTGGAACAAATTTGAATTTTAGTACAGCTTACCATCCAGAATCAGATGGACAAATAGAGAGGGTGAATCAAGTGATTGAGGATATGTTGAGAATGTATGTGATAGATAAAACATCAAAATGGGAATACCACCTACACTTAGTAGAGTTTTCTTATAACAATGGGTACCAAACATCTCTAAAGATGAGCCCATTTGAGACACTTTATGGCAGAAAATACAACACACCGGTAAGCTGGGATAACCCAACAGATAGAGCAGTGGTTGGGCTAGATTTACTCAGGGAAATGGAGGAGAAAATGTTAAAAATAAAACAAAATTTAAAGGATGCCCAAGACAGGCAGAAAATCTATGTTGATAAGGGAAGAACTCACAGGAAATTTAAAGTGGGGGACCATGTCTTCTTGAAAGTGAAAGCCAATAGCAGTTCCCTGAAGTTGGGAAATTTTTCTAAGTTGGCGGCTCGCTATTGTGGGCCATTTGAAATCCTAGAGAGGATTGGTCCAATAGATTATATGATTGGATTGCCTGCATCTATGTCTGTTCATAATTTAATTCATGTATCATTTCTCAATAAATATATACCTGATACTAATCATGTTAATGATTGGAATGTGATTCAGGTGGAGCAAGAAGGTGCTTTCCAAGTGCATCTGGTATGCATTATGGACTAGAAAATCAAACATCTATGTAATCGATCCATAGGACTTGTAAAGGTCTAATGGACCTGGAACAATCATGAGGATGCTACTTGGGAGCACGTGGATGTAATGCAGGAAGAATACTCACATCGTTTTGAGCATTTTTGAAATTTTGTTGTATATGTGTACATAATGCACTGAGGACAATGCATAAATAAGGGGAGGGGATTGTAATATCCCTAGGCTGAACCCAATTGTAAATGTAAATATAAATGTACGTAAGATGGTGAGTTGTTTGATATCATTTTTGTATGCACCTTCCATGGTATAGTGCACGCATGCACTGCACAATAAAATGAGGAAGTGTGCACATTTCAGGATACCACACACAACAACTTAAGTGCACACAATTTTGAGGCCAGGGATCCTTTATGTATATGATGTGTTTTATAGGCTGGTGAACCAGTTTATTAGAAGTCAAAAGGCTTATGTGATGATTAAGATGGAGAGCCTAGATGTTAAAGGCCAGCGAGCCTATTTTTGTATGTGTCTCATCATTAATATAAAATACATCATTGCACACAGACCGACCATGATAAAATACTATGGGAGACTAAACTCCACTAGTTAGGGAAAGGGTGGGGGTGATAAAAGTTAAGAAAAAGGGATATTCTAGGGAGATTAAGCCAAAAATGAATATTATATTAGTATTCCTTAAATAATAAATTATGGAAAATTATTTTATCCTAAGTTTTAAGGATGGGGACAAGTGGGACAAAGTATCTCACAACATGACAAGTGTCACGTTGGGGACATGAATACATATAGTTTGGAATTTTTTTATTTTCCCATTCATGCCAGCATTCAGTCATGCATTCAATCATTCCATTGTCATTCACTCATTGATTCAATTTTCCTCTGTACCTTGATGTCACTGTACCTGAACTTGTATCCATAACCATACTTATTTGTGTACCTGGTTAGCTTGTGATCTGGACTGAAGAAGCGAGTTGTCATGCCCATGGGATATTGAAGAGGTGAGTTGTCAGGCCCGTGAGAAATCTCTCTGGGTGATAAAATTGCTAAGAATTTATTTTCGAAGGTGCTAAACTGCAGCTATAGGGCTCTGAGACTTCCCGTTCGGCCTGTTGTTGAATCCCGGAAAGGAAGTGGGGTAGATGAAAGACTGTTGAGAAGAGAAGGGGCACACTTCTTGGGGTGGGATATGCATGTGGGGAATGAGGGACTTTAGGTTGTTAGTTTGATTTGGCACCTGTGACAGAGTCTTTCCTATTGTCTGATATAGTCAGCCTGGTTAGGAACCCCTTTACCTGGGTGGAGTTTAGTCCCATCTCAGGGGTGACCCATTGCTAAGAGTGATGAGAAATGTGGTATAAGGTTGGGAGGTTTGTGGAAGGTCTGCATGCATTTGGTGATATTCCTACGAAGATAAGTGTCAATTGTGTGATAAATTTACATGATGCATTATTATTTATGTGTTTATTTTTATGGGTTTATCCTATGTGTGGTTACAATTGTCTTTACAATTATGGGTATTGAATGTATATGTTGTATGTATATGTTTACTATTATTTCAATATGAATCTGTGCATTTATAGACTATATTTTTCTATTTACGTTTTATATATAAAGTTTCGGAAGATTTATGTGTGTATATGTTTTAATTGCATGCAGTTCGAAAAATTTATGTGGCATAGCTCAATTGGATGTTGGGTATGTTACATTATGTTGAGCAGAGAATACAAATTTTTTTGGACTAGTATGGCCCGACATGGTTGGTCGAGGATGTTACACAATCAACCAGAGAGATATGGAACATCTCCATAGTATGGTTGCCAAATAAATGTTGAGGAAGAGGTATGAGGAACCTTACTCAATCATTTTCAAATCTTGTCTGGCTAAGTAAATATAGTTGGGAATGTTATCTGGGGTTTATAGCCTTAGAATAAAATAAACAATCATTTAATCCATGGGTATTAATTATAAGTGACCAAGGCCGTTTTTTTATATATTATCTGTAAATGTGCAAAGAAATAAACTAAACAGAAATTACATGAGATAAAAGCGAAATATGAACCAAATCATCAAAAATACATATGTGAGATAGAAATCAGAAGTCTGATTTTTATATTGATTTCGTTATGAGATACAAAGATGAATTCTCTTTACAAACCCTTGTGATGGTAGGGACCAAAGTCTGATTTAGAAGCCTCTGATGGGAACCATAAAAGAAGACTCCGACAAGAAAATAAAATTGAAGCTAAAGATATGGATCAACTTGCCACAAAATGATGTCACTTGACTCTACAAAATATTCTTTATCAGTCATCAAACTTAATTTATAAACAAACAAGAATACAGACTACCAAAGACAAATCATACACCTTTAAAACCAGATTTTGAAATATATGATTCAGTTTTGAAACATGCTGCCTTCAATAAGATCCTGTTGTCATCAATATGGTTAAGCCTTATAGTAAACTCAGAATGAATGGAAAATGAAAAGTATCTCACAAGTATAGAGTAAACCTTATGGCTGAAGTTATCCCTCTATTATCTCTGTCTTTCTTGTCTCTTCATTTGACTGAGATTTTATTCCTTCTCAATAAGTTATGGTAGTTCAACTACTTTTCTTTAGTTAAGCTTAATTATCTTAACTAATCAGTTGAGAGAAATAAATAATAATATATATAAATAAGGGTGTAATTAAATAATAACTAAATAAGTGGGACCCCTTGTGACTCCCGTTCAATTTTTTTTAATAGTCATCAAAACGTACAGTATAAAACCCCAAACATTTGAGTCAAACATCCTCCTTGTAACTCCCATTCTCATATTCATGATCAAATATTTTAATATCAACAAGATATAACATGACTATATCCAAAAAAAAATAGAATTATATCCATGATGTCCAAAACACTGTCTAAACATGTATTTGTTGTCCAAAACAATGTCAAAACAAAAATTGTGCTCAATAGAAAATAATATTAATCATCATTAAAACCCATATTTACTATGAGAGGCATTTGGCCTCTTTTCACTGCTTCCCTCTTTCAATCTTTTTGTCACAGCCTTAGGTTGTTTGGAACCTTGAGGATGGATCTCACTGATGACATAGGAACATGTAAGGTAGCTAGAGAGGTAGTGGGGGGGCCCAGAGGGCCCATAGTGATAATAGTGGAGGTCATTCAATGTAAGGTGGACTAGGTCCACTATATTATTAAATAAGGCCTACTATGGTAGTTAGATATAATAAATGTAAGAG
>ML810586.1:56581-69561 GCA_009831015.1 Picea engelmannii | reverse complement strand
CTCGAAGAGGCAAGTGAACAGGAGAGGATCCCTTCCATAATAGGATCCATTGTATGGTGTTGCCCTACCTCAAGGGTTTGATGGTAATAAAGAAGATTTTGCATATTGTTCTTCTATATCTGTTGTAGTGTTTTTGTATTCAGCTATTTGGATCTTAACAATTGGTATCAGAGGACACATAACAATTGGATCTTAACAATTAACAGAACAATTGTCTTTGAGACGAAGACGAGAGGACACATATTCAGAGTAATCTTTGGATGAATTGGAGGGAGTGGCCACTCCTTTTCCTTTATCTAGCTCTGGCTTGAGAACATCAGTTTTTATCCTTTTACTTGCATGATAAGACTGCACGGGTGAGACAACATGATCAACTTAAGCATTTGGATTTTTTGGTGGTGTAGGAGTGGGTAATGGAAAATATGTAATAGACCAACCATGGTGATGAGAAGTAGGTTGATGGAGAATATCTTTCCAACCATCATTGGCAGGCGGTTATGGATGCATAGACACATGAGGGGGAAGATAGATACCAGAAAAATTTTGATGTGGGTGGAAGGGAGGCCTCTCAGGTCCAGGATGGAGAATCCCATGGCCAAATAGTTTGAAGAACCCAACTTGAAAGAGCTTATCTAATTCCCATGGATCAACATCAAAATGTATTGAAAATTGTGGCCTTTTATGGCCCCTCTGCCAATTCCCTCTTCCTCTATTAGCACCTCTTTGATTGTTTCCCCTGCTACCACTGCTAAAGAAGCTCATCCTGAAGAAATATTCCAAAATGTCATGAAAACATCTTAACAATCCATGCATCAATACTCTACCTAAATAAAATCAAAGGGTTGGCTCTATCATTCACCACAGAAGCACATGCAATCCATCCATCAATATCTTAACACTCAACAATCAATTTTCAATTTGAAAAGGGAGTGGTAGGGATATTAGGAAGATGAGGGGTTTATAATGAGAAAAAAAGGTCTAGAATGTATGGGAAGTGACCAACGAATATTGTTCAAGCAAATGCATAAGTATCAAAAAATGTATTCATATCCTAACTTCTAACACTAGTCATCAACTAGTCTTTTCTTTTTTTAATAGTCCTTTCTTTTTTCAAAAATGAAATTCATAATAATAGAACATGGAATGTTTAAAATGTATTTGGGAAGGTGAGGGGAATATAATGAGAGAAAAGTGGAATAATGAAAGGGAAATTTTTTTTTATTATTGTTCTATTATATGCATTAGTATATATTGAAAACTCGACATCAACATCATTTTCCAAAACCATTCTCTGTTCAATAACTCAAATCCAACACACAATTGTTTTCATATTATCCAATATAAAACCCCAGGAAATTTCCAGGACTGTCAAACTATACAACTTTAATTTCCCCTTCCTTTTCTTTTTATCAATAGATTTTTTATAAAATATTTTTATCATATTCATTCCAACAATTAAAATCAGACTACATCAAGTGTGCATGGGAGGCTAAGAACACCTCATAAATCCATCATCACAACTTTAATACTTGTTGTATAAACAAACTGGGTTTTAAAACCCCATGTGAAGTTGGTGCTCATCATTTATTTTAACATCATACAACTTCAAAATCAACAAAACCCCCATGGATAAATAACAAATGAGCGAAGACTTAACGCAAATAACCAATCTTCCCATTGTCGAGTTAATCACTTATAACACACATCAAGACCATAGTTTGAATCTATTAATTTCCATACACCAGATAAAAGAACCAAGGTCTGGGCGCATGAAGGGGTGAGACATATATCAGGGATTTTCAATAAAAACATTTAACCATATCTTATCACAACAGACTTTCCACAAACCTCTCATGGTGGCCGCAAGGAAAATACATCTGTATATTCACAAATAATTGAAAGATAATTTGAAGGAGCTACAATTCTTCTAAAGAGTGGGTAATGGCGTTAAGCAAAACAATTGTCCTTTTGTTTCACAGAGAAAAAGAAACCCTTGAATTTTAATCACCAGAGATGAGTGAAACCCAAAAACACTTTCCATAATTATTTTCAAACAATCATAACAAAAAAGAAACATTCATTATGGGCACAATGCAATCACATAACCCAACATAAAGGAGTTTTAACCATTATCTCAACTTGAAACATTTAAATGCCAAGATGGAAGAATATCCAGTTAAATGCAATTTCCACAGTCGTGATACCCACATACATTCATCTAAGCTTCAGAAATCAAACACAGTCTATAAGAAAATATAAGAGCCAACAACATGATTTCATTCAAAGAGGAGCTACAGTTTGTGAATGAAAAGGTAAGAGCCAACATACCTATATGGATAATGCCAAAAAACCAACAAGCACCAATATTCTTTCCAAGGCCAAGAAAAATGGAGGTAACACTAGCCAAAACAAACAAGACAAATGTGATCCAAGTGAGGGTGGCGGCCTCAAGGTAGGGTTAGAGCGACATGCAGTAAATGCTCATCGTTTCTCACATTAATTTCCATTAAATAGAGACAAGTATGAGCACACCCAATACCTCCACCTCATAGTCATTAAGCTCATACAAAAATCAAATTTACCTATTTTCATTAATCTCATAAGTTTTATATGTGTACTCGACACTTAGCACCAAATACATCTCATGTCCCACATTCTTTGCTAGGGAAGGATTGTAACCTTATAAAACTTAACCATTATCCATGATAATAACAAGAATATCATAATTTAAATATTCCCTAACTATATATGGCCCATGCTTGGAGTTTGAATCAACAAGTCAAAATATATGTGCAACAAGAATACCCCAAGATGCTCATTAAAACAACATTTTTCCCCTTTCCCTTTTAAATTAAATTTTCAATAAACCCCATCATTCATTGAGAAATAAATTAAATTTCAAACTGTAGAGTCATCTTTGCAGGGTAGTCATGAGCACAATTAAATAAAAGTTCATTTCATTATTATTCACGTCAAGGGATCCCACCTATTTAGTATATTATTAAATATATATAAGTAGTAAGGAATTGCATCCCATTTGCAGGCAGGGATTTCATGTTTCACTTTTGGGCATCAACAAGTAGTTGTAGAGAGAATGGAGGACCTACTCTCAAGAAAAGAGCTAGATAGTGCTTTGCAATAAGCACCTTGAGCGAGCTCGTGATTGAGTAGATTGAGTTGTAGCAGAGTAGGTGTACCAGTGTGGTACAATCGGATATGTCTCACGATATGAAGGGAGGCTGCAGAGATATACAGTTATGACAAGGAAGAAAGTGTAGTTGACAAAAAGGGTACCAAAAGGTGTTTCTTTAGCTCGAAACCAGTAAGGGTTCATGGAAGCAGACCTCTACATCACTCAGTGCTTCGAAAGAAGAGCATGTCACAACCAGTGATGTGAGTCATGGAAGCAATGAGGCTTCAGAGGCTTCTCACAAGACTTCATACAAGACATGGTGCAGATGAAGAAGCCAGGATTAAACACACAGATGAGCAGATTGCTGACATTCGGGACATTTGACAGATGTTTACCATCATCCAGTTGGCTAGTTGGTGAACCACTATGTTGATGTGAATGTCTTCCCTCGTTAAGAGGGAATGATGATATTATTACATCATGAGAAATTCTCCCCAGAGGGTCCTGTGTGGACTAGTAGGGGGGAATGTAGACTTCATCATGACGTGCCTCATATGGTGAGATGAGGGAACCAATACAATGGTTTCATAAGAAAACCTCAATCTGTCTTTTGAGACATTGGTTCCATGAGGGAACATCGATATGCCTTATGAGACATTGGTTTCATGAGGGAACCTCAATATGTCTTAGACATTGATTTCATGAGGGAAAATCTATATTTCAAGTATGGTCTAAGATGACTTATCATGATCAACCCCAAGGGACTGACCACCCCTTGTAGGATGATGTAGATCAAGTCTTGTGTATATCAACTACATTTGTGACATGGTGCAGAGGTAGGGAATATTAGGTGTAGTACCTTCCTATATATGAACAGGTTTTTGATGTTCTTACCAAACCCCTTACCACGACGAAGTTCAAGTACTTATGTGATAGACTTGGCATGGCAGAGAATGCCTCCCTCACTACAAGGGAGTGTTAATGTTTTTTTCTTCTTGAGACATTATCGAGATCATACACCTTTGTGACTGAATTGAGTTGATATGTGAGGACACTTATCCTAGAGGGATAAGTGGGTTTGGGATTATATCACAACGTCCCTTGTGGAGAGCACATGAGGACACGTCAAGGGAGTTAACCTTGATGTCACACACTATTGGGAGTTGACCCTAGTGTTTCTAGAGGGAGTAGCATCTAGAATTTCACATGGGAGTGTCATGTGTGACATAACTTTTTCTACTACGATGGTTTTGCACCATTGGTGGAGACTGTGTGTCTATGGACAGTAGTTGTGAACTACTACAATGGTTTTGTATCACTGGCAGTGACTGTGTGTCATTGGAAATTAGTTGTGTGCTACTATGGATCAACACAGTCGTGTTCTATTGGATGGCACTATAGTGTTTGTATGCTACTAGCTGATTGTCATGGAGAATACTGAATCACTTGGAGCAGTTTTGTGCTTCTTGATAATAGAGACTGTGATGAATGATTTGAGCTACCAATGACATGGTAGTATATGTGTGCTACTAGTTTATTACAGATTAGTTAGTGCACTACTAGATGAAGACATCATGGAAACAACATATTGGTCATCATGATTTGACCAGTGGTGAATGGCCTAAATAATAGTCTTCAAAGAACATAAGACTCAATGTGCTAGTGTTCCTCTAGTGAGTGGAACCATCGGTAGACTTTCACCCATAGGGGTGTACCTGTAGTGAATGTCCAAAGTAAGCATTGGGAGGACCTTATTCTAGATTGGGCTTCATACCAAGGGAGATATAATATATTTATCACAAACGTGTACTTGTGGTAAATGGGCCCAGGTGTAGTGACCCTTACTTGATCATGACAAGGAATAATATGGAATCGAGGTGCTCAAGGTGCTTTCCACGTGTCAGTTAGCATCGATTTGACATTTCACTCACAGGGTTTTACTTTTGGTGAATGACCATGGTGTGGTATTTTTCCTATTCATGGTGATTTGACAAGGAATGATAAAGACTTAAGATGCTAGATGCTATCACATGTGGACCTAGAGTGAGACTAATCTCATAGAGAGTCAATTGGCTTAGAGGGAGAGTCATAGAAGGAGTTTCCCCTCAATTTAGGTGGGAGAGAGACATCTCCCAAGACTGAGAGACAAGTTTCATTAGTCTAGGGTGAAGTTTGTATACTTCAGAGACAAGCTTTGGCATGATGAAGAATGTCTCCCTCGTTGAGAGGGAGTGTTGATGTTTGGAAAAAATTGGGAAGAAATTCTTCCAAACATATATATATATATATATATATATATATATATATATATATATATATATATATATATGGAAGAATGGCTTCCCAATGTTTTCCAAACATCAACAACAAATTATTTTGATAGAGTAAATCATTCCTTTATTTTCTCCATTCTTTAGAAATTTGGGTTCTCAAATGATTTTATTGAATCAATACGTCCTTGCATTGGCTCCCCATGGATCACCCCAATGATAAAAGGTAGGCAAACTCATTTCTTTCAATACAGTAAGGGCTTAAAATAGGGAAACCCTCTCTCCCCCTCTATTTTTATTTTAATGGTTGAATTTCTCAATAGAAAATTGTAAGTCAAATGTTGAATGGGTCATATCCCTTGTTTGAATATGGCTTATGGAGTAAAGGAAATAAATCATTCTCAATTCATTTATAAAACCCTTCTCCTTGGGGATGCTTCAATCATAATTTCCAAAATATTTAAGAGAGTACTTGATCTTTTTCTCTTAGCCTCTGGTGGAAAGATAAATAACAACAAGAGCCAAATTTATGGTTGGAATATGTCAAGGGATATCCAACTGGTTATCTCAAGGGTTCCTATCTTCCCCATGACAGGGAATTGGACTTCATTCAAATTAGGGATGATTTTAGGGGCTAATTTTCGATCATGGGCTAATTTTCCATGGTTTTTCCAAAAACAAGATTCGCTATTTTAAAAATGATTCGCCCAAATTCTGTAGGATAAAATTATTTTACCTTAAAAATCGCCAAAATTTTATAAAAACTATATAAAAATAATTAGAAATTTGAATATTTTTACAAAAATATCGCCAAACATGTATAGTTGACATATGAAGGATTAGTAAGATTCGCCAAGGTTTCTACATTTTAAAATAAATTTCCATCCTTAAAATCATCCCTGATTCAAATACTTGGGCATGCTGATCTCTCTGAATTCCCTACCTCCTAGGCTTGGCATGAAGTTCTCAGAAAAATGAAAATTTTTATTTAGAACTAAGGAGCACGATGGGTCAACCGTATAGGTAAATTTGTCCTTATAAATTTTGTCCTCTCTTCATTAACCATTTTTCAATGTGTATCTCTACTAGTGCCTAAATGAGTGTTTGAGAAAATATCCAAAAATATTATAATATTTCAAGGAAGGGGGAAAAACAAAATCAAAATGTTTCATCTTGGCAACTGGAAAACAACCTGTCAACTAATATGCAAAGTTGTCTTAGCTATTAGAGATCCTTCTCTCATGAATGTCACACTAGGTGAAAAAATTTCTTGGAGACTCATCTCTCAAGCCTCAGAATGGTGGAAAATAGTCCTTATCTCTAGATATTTCAATGCTCCCAAACTTAGGTGCCTCGAGACTCCTATATGAAATAGAAAAGGATCTCCTCTATGGAAACTGCTCCAAGTCACGACACCTCTTATTCAAGCTAAACTCTCTTGGTCCCTAGGGAATTGTTCTTCAATCAATATATGGACCGTTAAAATCATGGGTAAGGTCCCATTGGGAGATATCAAGGAACTACATCCTCTCAAGGAATGGAGCATACAACAAGGATTAATGTGTTGATGTTTGGACAACATCGCGAAGACATTTTCCTAGATTAATAATTAATATTATAATTATTTATTATTAAACAATATAATAAGTAATAAGAATAAAAAAATAGTTATTGATTATCCAATGGATGCATCCTTTCATGGATGGTCACCATATGTTCTCTATATATGGAACACTCATCATTGTAATAATATATCGATCATATCTCATCCCATACAACATGGTATCAGAGCAGGACTGGGATTGACTCCCTCATGGGAGAACCCCAGAAAATGAGAGAGATAACTTGTGTTTTGTGGGATATTATTTCAACCAAGTTCTGGTTTCTATTTTTGCAATGCTATATTATTTAATTACTAGTTTTTTCAGCCTTCAGTTAGTCGATTAAGTCAAGATCGAGTTGTGCATAATTGTGTATCTGGATAGTTGTATGTTGTGAGGGATTTGGGGCTCGATCTATTGTGGATCAAGATCTCCACCACCACCTTGATGGCCACGTAGGCATCGAACCCCGATCTCACTAGTCCGAAAATGGAGCTTCTTATGTTAATTATGTGACTCCCACCCTTACAGACAATCCTCTTTGGAACTTCTCTACTCCATGGAAACTCCTCATTACAGTTGACATTGAATATTCAGTCCCAATATTCATCGGAGGTTTGTGTAAGGGTTAGATACTTAGGATCCACCACTCCTTCATTGTTTACCATAATGTGGAGTGGCCCAAGCATCTACTCAACTGTTTTGAATAGTTGGGCAACCTGTGAGGGATCAATGACATCGACTTTGCCAAAAATCTCCCTCACACTGTCACTCGAAGAATAAGACTTGGATGTGACTTCCTCTGTGTAGTGTTGATTGTAGGATTAATTGATGACCACATTGGCTCCCTTCTCTTTCAAGTGGAGGGAGACCTCCCTGCCAATCCCCCCTAGACTCACCTATAACAATGGTTTCCTGGCCTCCCAAATAAATTTGTTCCAAGCATGAAACAATATGAGGCTATTCAACATTGCGCTTTTTAACATTCTTGGGTGTGTAAAGAGACCTTTACCTAGAACCCAAATACTACCGAACTATGGAAAGGATTTATCAATGTGTACAAAGATGATTTAATATATTGGATAGTTCTTTGGCAAACAAGAGATGTTATCCATCTACAAATACGAAACAATGTTCTGTCTACAAATTAATTTGGTACCACAACAATAAATACCATATTTGCTGGAAATGCTCACGCCTTGTCAAATGATGTATTCGTGTTTAAAGGAAAGATGGTTTTTGGTTCCAAATGACCAACACCCAATCTAATAAAGAAGTGACTAGTGCATAAATAAATATGTTCTTCAAGAAGTTGGAATGAAAGGCCTAGTGTATTGGTCTCCATGTAATGGAAAACTCCTCATTTTGCTATGTCAAATGAATAGAAATGTTCCATCCTCATCAAAAATTGACAAGAATGACCATGAGCACCAATGTGGGACAACAATGTAATATTTTAAGCAGTAAAGGCTTGAAGATGACAACAGTGACTATAGTAGGCATTGGGAAACAAGACAACTGGAAACAAGGGTCATTATCCCTAATATAAGAACCCTTATTTCTTTGAAGGACCATTTTCACTGGTACGAGGGCCCGAAAGACGTCTTATTGTATTTGAGACATTTTCTTTGGTACGAGAGCCAAAAATATGTCTTATCGTATTTAAGCCACTTTCCTGGTACGAGTGCTCAATAATTTTATGCATGTCATAAATATTTCTAGTGTGCAATTAATGAAAGAGAAAAGGATATCAATCACATTGATCTTCTCTCTTTCTAATGCAGTCTCCAGAAGGGGGACCTGGTTAGTGGACAGTGAGACCACATACCAAACTAGAGTCAAGAGAATTGTGTAAACAACAAGGGGGAGCCCGTTGGATCACGGAAAGAAGCATACATGGAGGGAAATACCTTCCAACATGATTTCAATGAGAGACATTTCCATACATGATGGATAGAGACAAGAAGTCTCTAGGAGAAGTATACTTCCAGGATCATATCATAATAGATAGCAGAGACAATTCCAGTGTATGTAGAGGAACTCCTAGAGAGGGAGGTGGTACCACATCTAGAGGGAGAAGATATTGAGTTACCTCCATAGAAGGAGGAAGAGATACCTTCAATGTCATAGGGAGTAAAGAAATAGGATGAGTCACCTCCATATCCATAGGGAGAATTTATTGAGCCACTCTCAATTCCAAATAGATAAATTGCATAGGAAGCAATTGAAAAGAGAAGGTGGAAGAGTGAGTTCCACAGAGAGAATCCCCAGAGGAGGGAAGTTGCTGACAGAGTAGAGAAGTTACTCTCAGTCTTAGTGTTTATAAATTACAGAGTCCCAGAGGAAAATTATGTAGTGACTTCCAAGTGGATCTATAAGATCAAACACATAGCCGACGGGAGCATTGAGAAGAATAAAGAGATATTTGTTGCTATAGGATTCTCTCAGGTGTAGGGAATATATTATGAGGAGACATTATCCGGATGATTATTTCTCTTGCAACATCCATGGGTTGGAGACTAAATTAGATGGATGTGAAGACAACCTTTCTAAATGTAGAGATTGAGGAATAAGTACACATTGAGAAGCGATATGGTTTCATGATACATGAGAAGGAGTCTCATGTGTGCAGGTTGAAGAAGAACATGGATGGATTGAAGTGTTGGCAAATCTTTAATAGACAACGCATGCTTGTATACTTGTCATTGATGGCAAGTACAACAATGAAGATGGCATGAGTTTACAACAATGAAGATGGCATGAGTATAGAAAGTATGTAATAGATGGACATTATGAGAAGATGAGAAGACGCTGCAGAGAAGATTCGAGATTCGAATAAGCTTAGACGAGATAGTGCAAAGTATGTCATAGATGGAAATTATGAGAAGACACTGCAGAGAAGATTCAAGATTCGAATAAGCTCAGAAGAGATAGTGCAGAGGATTGTTGGCAGATCTTCGATGGCAATATCAGAGTAAGCAGAACAAAGTAAGCTCGGGAGGAGAAGTAGCATTTCTGATCGTTGGATCCCATTTACAATTCCTGATTTAATCGCAGCCGTCAGATCAAGGTGTGATCTGGACCGTTGACTCCATTTCGTAGTTTCACGACTCGCGACTTGAAGAAGCAAGAATTATGACCATTGAAATCACGATATGCGAAATCGTGATTTAATCACAGCCGTCAGATCAAGGTGTGATCTGGACCGTCGACTCCATTTTGGAGTTTCACGAATCGCGACTTGGAGAGGTAAGAAATATGACCATTGAAATCACAATTTAATCGCAACCATAGATTCATCGAGATCATGGACCATTGATTTAAGCTTCATTTCATAGTTTCGCCTATCGCAAATTGGTGTGACAAGGACCTCCATCAATGGAATCATGAGATGCGAATTCACGATGAGATTTGGACCATAGATTCATCCAGATCATGGACCGTTGATCTCAGCTCCATCTTGGGGTTTCAGGGATCACAACTTGGAGAGTCGAGATGCCTCATCTCCAAACTCACGAAATGCGAATTCACGAAAGCACTTTATGCATAAGCGCTTGGTCATATCCGAGGTCATATAAAGGAAGGAGCCAGTGCAGAAAAACTTTGTTTCGAAGTTTCAGAACTCGTGACATGGAGACTCAAGATGTCTCATCGCAGAATCTCCGAATTATGAAATTGTGAAATGGGTAAATAACACAAGAACCCATCAGAGTAAATCCAATGATGCAGGTGAATCTAAGAATAATCGAAGGGCTATTGTTGCATGTCATAGTGTAACTGCCAGAAACCACTGATGGTTTCTGCCAGAGGACTCGAAGACACTTCAAGGTGATTGACAGAGGATATGAAGAGTCTCTAGGAATCTTCAAGATGGATGAAGATTCTCGTGGAGGTGCTTGACAACTGGATGAGCATTGAAGCTTGTAACTGGATCAAAGAAGGTGAGCTCGACTGTCAAAGAGAAGACAAAGAGTCTCAACTGCCAAAAAGGCCGAGGAATCTTAGCATAACATACAGTGATGTTGAATGAGTGGAAAAATGGCCAGAGAAGCTGAAGAGTCACGATGATGATCAGACAGAGAACTCGAGTTGTGGAGGATATAGGCGTGGTGTGAGTATGCAGAGGCATTGCGTGCATTGCATGTACAAGGTGCACAAAAGCTATAAATACACAGTACAGAGAATAGATGGGGCTATTGTTGTTGTTGGGATTTTTGTGGATGTTGTTGAAGGTGATTCATGCAGGAAGAAGGATTAGAGTGCAGCAGCTGAAAAGAACAGAAGAAGAATTGTGCAGCGAATGGACATGGCTCACAGAGCATAAAAGAAGAATAATAGAATGGGCAGCGGATGCATGTTGGAAGACAGTGAGGAAGTCTGAGTAGAAAAATCTTGCAGAACAATGATGAGACTGGTAAGCTGTTATTGAACACTATATCACTGTAATAGGATTCAGTATTTCATATTCATAATCTAGGGAGATTGGGAGGTGATAGGGAGGACTGGTGTCCTCAGAGGTTCAAGTGGGGGCTTGAACACAGGGAGTTGGTGCTTCCTTCTAGTTGGTGCTAGAGAAACCAGGGAGTTGGTGCTTCCTTCTAGTGGGTGCTAGAGAAAAACAGAGAGTTGGTGCTCTCAGCAAGTTGCAGCTTGCAAAACAAAGGTTGTAGCCTCACAATGAGTTGGTGCTCAAATGTATGATAATGTAAACAATGTAAATAATACTTATGATATAAAGAAGAAAAGGTTTTTACCCTGTATGGGTTTCCTTGGGAAATATCTGTCTCTTTGTTTCTCATATATGGGACTGATGCTGAATGTGCCATTGTTCATTTCCCTACATTATTGTGATCATCATTGAGTGCCTTTTAAATATTTTAAAAGAAGCATAATTGTTTAAGCATAGTAACAAGTGATTCACCCCCCCTCTTAGTTGTTCAACAATTGGTATCAGAGCCGGCCCCTTTTATCTAAGGGTAGATCCTAGAGCTTAAACATGTCAAGCCATGAATGAAATTCAACCAATAAGGCCCCTTTGTTCAATGGAACAAACTTTGCCTTCTGGAAAGTTAGAATGAGAACCTACATGATGTCGTTAGGTGCAGATGTCTGGGATGTGGTAGATACTGCTTATGTAAAGCCAATTGTGCTAGCTAATAAGGATGACAAACTAGAATTTAGCTTCAACGCTAAGGCTAAGAATGCTATCTTGAGTTGGCTTGCAGAAGAAGAATTCATAAAAGTTATGCAGCTAGGAACTGCCAAAGAAATGTGGGACAAACTCATTAGCAGCTATGAGGGTAATGAGAAAGTAAAGGATGCAAAGCTTCAAACCTACAGAATACAGTTTGAACAACTGAAGATGAAGATGAAATTGTTGGAAAATACTTTCTAAGAGTAGAAGAAATGGTAAATGCAATGAAGGCTCTTGGTGAAACAATTGATGAACCTTCTTTAGTTCGGAAAATCTTGAGATCTCTCCCAGATAGGTTCAACCCGAAGGTCTCTGCTATAGAAGAACTTAATGATCTAAAAACCTTGGGGTTTGATCAATTTCTTGGAACATTAACTGCATATGAAATGAGAATAGTTAAAGATAAACCTACCTCCATAGAAGCATCATTTAAAGAAGATAAGAATGAGGATTCTTAGCCCGATGAAATCGAAGCAAAATTTGTGAAGAGACTGAAGAAGGGATCAGGAAAATACAAAGGTAAACTTCCTTTCAAATGTTTCAACTATGGTAGGATAGGTCATTTTGCAAATAAATGTCCCCACAAAGGAAAGGATCATACATGTGATGATGAGGAGAAGTACAAACACAAAAATTTCCTTAAAGAGAAAAAATTTAAGAAGAAAAGTCTGTGCGTAAACAATGATGATGATCCTTTAGATGATGAAGAAAATGACTCCTCTATTGAAGATAAACTAAATGACTTCATACTTATGGCCAAAGAGGATTATGATAATAAAAGC
>ML810586.1:6569-45775 GCA_009831015.1 Picea engelmannii | reverse complement strand
CGCCCAGTGAGAAGTTAGGGCGCGGGTTGCTTGTTTTGAGTGGTTTTTTGAGGAGTTACTCAGCATGGCTTTGGCTAGGAAGAGGCATGAGTTGGCCTGATGCCAGGTAAACCTGTATGGTGCATTTTAGGGTTATAACAGTTGGGAATCTTCTAGGTATAAGGAAGCATGTTTATGAGTGAGAAATGAGGTTCAGCATAAATTCATGTATTAACTATAAGGGACTCTCGGTCCTATGGAAAAAATCTTTGCATGGGCACCAAATGAAGTTGAGGATCTAACTAGGGCACCCATGTTTGGTAAGTCTCTACCATTTGACGACGACATGTCTTATAGTAGATGGAGGGTTCTATGTCGCAAAAAATGGGTTTGTACCTAAGGCATAAAAGTGACAGTTATAGGACAATGAAAATAATGCATGATGGAATGGATACCTATCCTATATGCTGGGTAGTGAAAATACCTGCCCGTGGTTATGAATGATGAACATAATGTTGAAATCTGCAAGAATCCATGGTGAAAACTACAAAAACAAACTCAATCCACTGTTGTATTAGTCCATTAGGTGAAAACATGACTCAAAACTATAGAAAGTGGGTCAAAACTAATATAAATAGTAACAAAACCAAAAATTACTATGTCATTTTGACTTTTTACCCAAATAGTGAAAATTGGACCAAATTACCTCCGATCTTCAACTGGTGTTTGCGGGAGTGTTAGGCGATGAAATAAAAATCTGTTTCGACTAGGTAATTCCTCTTCTACTCCTCTTCCTTTCTAGTGGATTAAATTTTTAAATTAGGTTTCAAATTTTGAGTAAATTAGGGCGCAAATTGGGTAGCTCGGTGTAAGCAGGCTACCATTTATCAGGTCACGTATATGTGGCTATGAAAAATATAAGGCACATATACTCAATGCTATATGCGATTGTAAATGAAGCAGCCTGCATACAAGTCCGTAATCAATGATTTATATGGTTGCTAACTCAAATTTTGACTTTTATCTGACATGATGGTGCTACAATGGAGAGAAAGGGAGCATGAGGAGGTAGATGTTGTTGTGGAAAGAGATCCAAGGGCCCAAATGGCCTTGAAAAGATGTGGCTTATATAAATTTTGGGTACTCAAAGGGATGAGGGCCCAGGTGAGGTTGCTTGAGATGCTTGTGGATTACTGGGACCCTGATAGTGAAAGATTCAACCTCGATGGGAAACCATTAAGGATTGAATTCAAGGATATATACTTTTTGATTGGGTTATCGCGCCGGGGTGAGGTTGTAAACCTCAAATCATTTGGATTGTTGGGATAAATATATGCACTATTAATCCCAAAATTAAATTATCAACCAGGGAGTCGTAGACTTAGAGGTGAAAGCACAAGAAATGTAGGATTGGAGCCTAGTCTAGCCTATTCTAAAGCCGACAAACACACTTCAAAATGGAATGAATGAAAGAAAAGATGGGATTAAAATGAAAGTATAGGAATCCAAAGTACAATAAATGAGATCAAGTGTGGGAAATAAACAAGAAAGGAAAGCAAGGAAATCTGAAAGTAAATGCGAAATTTACCCAAACTGGCATTCAAATTAGTCAACTAGATGAGGTTACTCAAACCCTCATGTATGTGTGATACTAACCTAAAGTGGAATTTACCAGTTTTAATAGCAAATCCACCAAAATCTTAATTAACCCTATATAGGAAAAATGGTGTAATGTAAAGACTTCAAAGAAACATGCTTTAGAGAGTTGTCCTAAAAAAATGGTATGCATGGGAATGAAAGCGAAATCAAAGTGGAGGTACAAAATTAGTTTTGTTTATATGTGAAAATGAATGTGCGAGTACGATATTAATTTTGTTCTATTTACATGAATGAAATCACTCATAATCCTTCTAATGCTCCATCACATAACAATTCTACTTTATACAAAATATATATATACAACAAATTGTGCACATATAATATATTGTTGGCACATGGGCATACCCAGGGTTCAACGCTACAACAATGTACCAACAAAACCCTAACTACTGGCCCTTTCGGAAACACCTGCGAAGTAGATGAAGTTTCACCCGAGGTAGAGGCAGGGGTGGTTGTAGGACTCCGATGTGTGCAACCTTAGCCGGTGCATAGATCTGTGATTCAGACACTTAATAGAGAACTTAGCAGTTAACATTCATCAATATTTAGTCTTTAGTAACAACGCAGACAAACCCTAATTACAGAGCATCATAGTATTTAACCAAATCCAACATCTAATAGAACTTAGCATGAAAGAAACACATTAGATCCAACAGATTCAAGCACTAAGAATACTCACATAGGTGATGCAGGAGCATCGTATAAAGCCCAAGTGCATGCCTAAATCCAAGGAGACAGATGGACGCACAAATGTAATTTAAACACGTTTTTGTGAAAACGTTTTGAAATTTAAAATCTGAAACATTAATATAATGGACAGGAGGAAAGTGCAGTTGCATTTATATCTTGAAGATCCAAACTGATTTTGGGGCGTATGTTCCTATCCGTGGATTTAATAGGCATTTAAGTTTGTTTAATGCAAGTAGGTAGATTTAAATGATAGACTAGACAGTTTTAGGAGCTTAGGAGGGAAAATGGATGATAGACACCCTCAACCCTTGTACCTTTGTAACATAATTCAAAATTCGTAAATTGTAGAGATGCAGAGGAGAATAGAAGAGAACAGATGATTTTTATGCATTTAGCTATTATTTTCCATGTACAGGAGCACTGGAATTAATAGAGGAAAACTTTGATTCCAAATCTATGTGTGTGTTATGGTTGTTGGAACCACCTGTTGAATGGTATGTTCCAGGCTTGTTTATATTCTTTGTGTGCATTTTATTACAATTCTATGTGTGTGTGTATGCTCTGGAATTCTTCATTGAATGTTTGAATTCTGTATAAGGGGAGAATGAGTTTCAGTTGTTTCTCTTTCTGAGAACTCCTGCAAAGAGCGTAGTGGAGGGTCCGCGAGAAGTGCGTCGACTAGGTTCTGAAATTCATCTCAGAACACTCATAAGAGACTTGATTGTGCTTTTACAGGTAGGAGTGCTAGCAGAGCATAGAGCCGTGCAAAGTGTGTGCAGGTTGGGAGAAGGGAACGAATTTCTTCAAACTCACAGAGGAGTTGAAGAATTCTCTATTGCAAGGAGTGCACAGAGATTCCCTCGAAGGATAGCCATGAATTATCTCTAAGTGTGCAAGATTCATGCACAGATAAGGCTTGAAGCCCAGAATTCACCAAGGAAAGGTTGAAGACCTGGAAAATTGATTTCATTTGAAGGTTGGAGAGGGCAAGAAAAGGTCGAATTGGATCGAAATCAAGAAAGGAGCAGGTCCAAGTGCCTTTGCCAAAGTTCAAAATCAAAGTTTCTCAAGATAGAGATGGTCGGTCTAAATTCTCCATGGAGAACTCGCGAGATCGCGAGGACCGTAGGATTGACAGGAGTTGCAAGATGGTTAGAGGTAGGAGAAACCCATCACCTAAGAGTCGAGGGTCAGCATGAGTGTTGATTGCGGATTAAACCACATTGTTGGATCATTTCGTGAATTCAGGGTTCGTAAGTTTGGAAGATAGGCCAAATTCTTGGGTGCTCCAAGTCCCAAGTTGTGAAGTGCAAGGAAAAAGATCCAAGTCATTGGATCTTGGCCATGGGAGAACCATTGGACCGAACCCCGTGTGGTATCGCGTTTCAGGGGTTCGAAGGTTGGGAAACAGTACATTTGGATCGCGAAAGTCATGAAGTGTCGAGTGTTGAGGGCTCATGTGGACAGGTGGCACATCCCATAAACAGAGACCATGTGGTTGACAGGTGGCGCAAACATACAGTGCACAGAAAAAGGTCGAAGTGGGTGACAGGTGGCATACACGCGTCACTGTGGAGGAGTCAACACTCTGTTGACTTATTGAATTTCATGGATTCTCAAGGGAGGAGCACGAGCGTTCAACACTCCAACTCACGAGTTGCGAGAGGTGCTAGAGTTAATATCTAGCCGACGGTCACTTGTAAAGGCACTAACGAGGAGGAGCCATACCCATATCGCATCTCGAGTATTAGAGGTTTGGAGCAAGAGGAGTCAAGAGTCTTCGACTCTCCAATTCGCAAGATCACAAGTCATGAAAGGAGCTTGCGCTAAGGCCTTGGTCGTGGTCACTTTTCCAAGGGGATGAAGAGGGGGGGAGGGCTTATTCCTTACACCCATTCAGAGCATCGCATATCGGCTATTGCAGAGAGCGGTGGCATTGCGTTGAAAGCGCTGAACTCACGAGACTCGAAAATCCTTCGCAGTCTTAATCAAAGGTTTTTATTAACTCTTGTCGTGGTTTAGAGAAGATCCTAAGCAGATATTAGCTCAAGGGTCGGGGGTATACACTAGTTGTGGTATCAGAGCATAGAACAAATTATTTTCTTTTTGTAGCAGAGATAAAAGAGGAATTTTATAGGCATGCCGCCGAGAAGAAGAGAAAGGCTAATGCCTGATCTAGCAGTGGAAAGAGAGATGCATGAATTATGTGCCAGGCTTGATGCCATGGAGACAACACAGAGGCGAACAGTCGACGCTAGAGATATCAGCGAAGCTGAAAGTGAAAATGAAGTTGGAAATGAAGGAGAATAAATTGTAGTAGAAGATGCTACAGAAGAACGCTTATTCAAAGTTGTTGCAAGGATAGGTTCCAGGGAAAAAATGGACATTCGAATGTATGAAGGAAACTTAGACGTTGAGGAGCTTCTAGATTGGTTTAGATCTCTAGACAAATACTTCAACTATGAGGATGTCGAAGAGGATAAGAAATTTAAGCACGAAGTCACTAGACCGAAGGGACATGCAACACTATGGTGGGATGAACTACGGGCTAACATGCGTTGCAAAGGAAAACAAAGAATCAAAAGCTGGGACAGAATGGTTGCAAAAATGAAGGCCAAATTCATACCCAGAGATTATCAAATCAATCTGTTTTGGAGGATGAAGAATTTGAGGCAGAAGATGATGATGGTGAAAGAATACACCGAAGAGTTCTATAGGATAAACATCAGAGTAGGTCATCGGGAGAGAGATGATGAGAAAGTTGTCAGATTTATGAATGGTCTGCGATATGACATTCATGACAAGATGAGCATGATGACCATCTGAACCGTAGAATATTCTTATCATATGGCTCTGAAAGATAAAGAGAAGATGAGATGAAAGAAAGGTCAAAGAGGTCGAGGAAGAAGTCAAAGTAGAGGCAAGGAAATTGCCCAAGAAAGAACATAGAAGTCCAAATATGAGGGAAAGAAACCTCAAACTCAATCTGAGAGAGGAGGAAGCTCGCAGGGGAGATAGTATGCTGACCGAAACACTTTTCCTCGAGCCAGAGGAAGAGGAAGAGGCAGAGGAGGTGAAGTGAAATGTGTTGTCTATGGAAAAATCAGACATAAATCCTATGAGTGTCTAGATAGGAGGAAATATGGTGAAATTCACATTGTCGAAGCTCAAGGATGAAATGTTGAGGCAGAAGACGCTGAGGGCGGAAGATCCTTAATGATGAGGAAAGTTCTCTTGAAGCCAGAGAAGGAGCCAGAAAACCCAGTCCAAAGGGACAATTTGTTTAGAACTGCTTGCAAGACCAAGGATAGGGTATGCAAGGTAATAGTGGACAGTGGAAGAACAGATAATCTAGTATCCACAGAAATGGTGGAGAAGCTAGAATTGGAGATTGTTACACATCTGAGCCCATACAAAGTATCGTGGTTGCAAAAAGGGCATCAGGTAACTGTCACTAAACAATGTTTAGTTGAGTTTAATATAGGTGGATATAAGGATGAAATTTTATGTGATGTTATTCCCATGGATGTCTGTCATCTATTGCTGGGAAGACCATGGAAATATGACATAAATGTGGTGCATGATGGGAGAAAAAACACATACACTCTGGAAAAAAATGGTAGAACACATATGTTGTTGCCAATTAAGGATAAGGAGGTGAAAACACAGACGATAAATACTATACTTCTCATGAGTGGGAAGGATCTTTTTGATGAAGTCAATAAAGATGAAGAAATGCAGTTTGCTATGGTAAGAAAACATAGAGTCATCTTGACGAGTACTAAGATAGATGATTTACCAAAGAAAATTCAGGAATTGCTAGAGGAGTTCACTGATATTGTGGTGGATGAATTACCTTGTTTGTTGACGCCCATCAGGAGCAGAAGTCATCATATCGATCTTATACTGGGGGTGAGTCTACCAAACAAAGCAGTGTACATATTGACACCGTAGGAGAATGAAGAGGTTAAAAGACAAGTCCAGTATTTGATGGACAAAGGATTAATTCAGGAGAGCTTGAGTCCTTGAGATGTTTCGATAGTGCTCAACCCAAAGAAATATGGTGGCTGGAGAATGTGTACAAACTCAAGGGAAATTAACAATATTACCATTAGATACAGGTTTCCATTGCCAAGGATGGACGACTTGATGGATTTCTTGAGCGGAGCCAAATATTTTTCGAAGACTGATTTGAAAAGTGGCTATCACCAAATCAGGATGAGGGAAGGTGATGAATGGAAGACAACATTCAAGACAAATGTAGGACTATATGAATGGCTTGTCATGCCATTTGCCTTGATGAATGTGCCCAATAATTTTATGAGGTTGATGAATGAAGTCTTAAAAGATTTCATTGGTAAGTTTGTAATCTCATATCTTGACAATATATTGATCTTCAGTAAAATTGAAGCAGAACAATTGAAGAATTTAGCTGTCATGATGAGGAGATTGCAGCAAGAGAAATTGTTGATCAATATGAAGAAATCATCATTTATGTGGACATAAATCATTTATTTGGGTTTTATTATCTCTGCAAATGAATTGAAAATCTATCCAAAGAAGATAAAGGCGATTAAGGATTGGCCATCGCCGAAGAGTGTGTTCGAAGTTCGAAGCTTCCATGGGTTGGCTAGATTCTACAGGAAATTCATCTGAAACTTCAGTGGAATTAGTGCACCGATGATGGATACAGTGAAGAAGAGGAATAAATCTTTTCACTAGATAAACGAAGAGGAGAAGAGATTCAACCTGCTGAAGAAGAAGATCACTGAGCAACCAATTCTGGTTTTTCCAGATTTCAGCAAAACGTTTCAGGTCAGGTGTGACGCGAGTAGATTTTCCAATGGAGCGGTCTTGAGCCAAGACAATAGGTCGATCGTGTATTTTAGTGAAAAAATGAATGAAGCAAAGATCAAGTACTCCACGTATGACAAAGAATTCTACATAGTCATACAAGCGCTGAAGAAATGGAGGCACTATTTGGTTCCCAAAGAGTTCATTTTGTACAACGATAATCATGCTTTGCAATTCATGACTCGACAGGAGAAGTTGAACCAAAAAAATGCTAAATGGGTTGAGTTCATGCAGAATTTTACTTTTGTGATTAAACATATTTCTAGAATTTCTAACAAAGTGGTTGACGCTTTGAGCAGGAAATATTTGCTATTGCATGAATTCAGAGTCAATACTTTGGGTTTTGATAACCTCAAATAAATGTAGAGGGATGATCCAGATTTCAGAGAATCATATGAGGCATCTGAGAATCCAATTCTTAGGGACAGAAGACAATGGACCAAGTATATGATCCAAGATGGATTATTGTTCAAAGGAAATCAACTATGTATTCCGAAATGCTCCATGAGGGAGAATTTGCTGAAGGAAAAGCACAATGGAGGATTGGCCAGACACTTTGGTCATGATAAAACATTCTTGAAGTTGAATGGCTCATACTATTGGTTGGAGATGAGAACAGATGTCAAGAAATTTGTGGACAAGTGCAGAATTTTCCAGCATGCCAAGGGGAAGAGATAAAATACAGGCTTGTATCAACCATTTCTAGTACCAGAGAGATCGTGAGATGCGGTCAGTATGGATTTTGTGTTAGGACTTCCAAGGACGCAAAGGGGTTGTGAATCAATCTTCGAGGTAGTCGAATTTTTTTCTAAAATGGCACATTTCATACCATATCAGAAAACTAGTGACGCAACACACGTTGCCAATCTATTTTTCAAGGAAGTTGTTAGACTTCACGGCTTACCCGAGAGTATTGTATCGGATAGGGATACCAAATTTGTTGGTCATTTCTGGAGGACCCTATGGAAGAATATGGGGACTAATTTGTCTTTTATCTCAACATATCACCCTCAGATTGATGGACAGACTAAGGCAGTGAATCGAAGTTTGGGAGATCTGTTGAGGAGCCTAGTGAATGAACACCACAGTCAATGGGATCATATTCTGCCACAAGAGGAATTTTCTTACAACGATTCATTTAACAGAAGCACAGTCCATTCCAAATTGTATATGGAATGCATCCAAGGGGAGTTTCTGAATTGAAAGATTCAGAACAAGATGAATTCAGGAGTGCTAGTGCAGAGGACTTTGCAGAAGGAATGGAGGAGCTTCAAAGCATAATTAAGGAGAGGTTGCAGAGTTCAATTCAAGAGTACAAGCGTAGATTAGATCAACACGGGCAAGAACTTCAATTTGAAGTTGGCGATTTGATTCTTGTGCATTTGAGGAAGGAAAGGTTCCCAAGGGGAATGTATAACAAGCTTAAGATGAAAAAGATTGGACTGTGAAAATTCATAAGGAAATTTGGGGGAAACACATATGAGATTGAATTACCCGATGGGGTCGAAATCTCACCGATGTTCAATGTCGTGGATTTGTACCCTTATAGAGTTGAAGAAGAAGCATCAAAAGATGAACAATAAAAGATTCAATGGAAAACAAATTCCTGTAGCTGAAAAGCCACAGTTGGAAAGCATAATTGACAAGAGGATTAGAAGAAAGACCAGGAGAAAAGAGTATTTTGAATACTTGGTCAAGTGGAAAGGACATCCAGTTGAAGATGCCAGCTGGGAGAATGAGCAGAAATTCCAAGGCATGGATAGACCATGCAAGAGCTCATGAATGAGAGTGCATGAAAGTTTTCAAGTGAGGGAGTATGATGCAGGAGCATCGTATAAGGCCCAAGTGCATGCCTAAAGCCAAGGAGACAGTTGGATGTGTAGATGTAATTTGAACACGTTTTTGTGAAAACGCTTTGAAATTTAAAATCTGAAACATTAATGTAATGTACATGAGGAAAGTGCAGATGCATTTATATCTTTAAGATCCAAACTGATTTTGGGGCGTATGTTCCTATCCGTGGATGTAATAGGAATTTAAGTTTGTTTAATGCAAGTAGGTAGATTTAAATGATAGACTAGACAGTTTTAGGAGCTTAGGAGGGAAAACGGATGATAGACACCCTCAACCCTTGTATTTTTGTAACATAATTCAGAATTCGTAAGTTGTAGAGATGTAGAGGAGAATAGAAGAGAACAAAGGATTTTTATGCATTTAGTTGTTATTTGCCATGTACAGGAGCACTAGAATTAATAGAAGAAAGCTTTGATTCCAAATCTATGTGTGTGTTAGGGTTGCTGGAAACACTTGTTGAATGGTATGTTGCAGGCTTGTTTATATTCTCTGTGTGCATTTTATTTCAATGCTATGTGTGTGTGTATTCTCTGGAATTCTTTGTTGAATGTTTGAATTCTGGATAAGGGGAGAATGAGTTTCAATTGTTTCTCTTTCTAAGAAATCCTGCAAAGGGTGCAGTGAAGGGTTTGTGAGGAGTGCGTCAACCAGGTTCTGAAATTCATCTCAAAACACTCGGAAGAGACTCAATTGTGATTTTACAGGAAGGAGTGCTAGCAGAGCACAAAGTCGTGCAAAGTGTGCACAGGCTAGGAGAAGGGAACGAATTTCTTCAAACTCATAGAGGAGTTGAAGAATTATCTATTGCAAGGAGTGCACAGATCTTCCCTCGAAGGATCACTGTGAGTTATCTCTAAGTGTGAAAGATTCATGCACAGAGAAGGCTTGAAGCCTAGAATTCACCAAGGAAAGGTCGAAGACCTGGACAATCAATTTAGTTTGAAGGTCGCAGAGGGCGAGCGAAGGTCGAATTGGATCGAAATCAAGAAAGGTGCAGGTCCAAGTTCCTTTGCCAAAGTTCATAATCGAAGGTTGTCAAGATAGAGACAGACGGTCTAAATTATCTATGGAGAACTCATGAGATCGCGAGGACGGTAGGATTGATAGGAGTTGCAAGATGGTTAGAGGTAGGAGAAACCCATCACCCAAGATTCGAGGGTTAGCATGAGTGTTTATCACGGTGTAACCCATGTCGTTGGATCCTTTCGTGAATTTGGAGTTCATGAGATTGGAAGACAGGCCAAATTCTTGGGCACTCCAAGTCCCGAGTCACGAAGTGCAGGGAAAAATATCCAAGCCATTGGATCTTGGCCACAGGAGAACCATTGGACCAAACCCCGCATGGTATCGCGTTTCGGGGGTTTGAAGGTTTGGAAACATTGCATTTGGATCGTGAAAGTCACAAAGTGATGAGCATCGAGGGCTCGTGCGAGGGCTCGTGTGGACAGGTGGCACATCCCGTAAGAGGAGACCACGTGGTTGATAGGTGGCACACACATACAACATGGAGAAAAAGGTCGATGTGGGTGATAGGTGGTGTACACACATCACTGTGGAGGAGTCAACACTCTGTTGACTTATTGCGTTTCAAGGATTTGCAAGGGAGGAGCACGAGCGTTCAAAACTCCAACTCGCGAAGTCGCAAGTTGCGAGAGGTGCTAGAGTTAAGATCTATCTGACGGTCACTTGTAAAGGCACTAACAAGGAGGAGCCATACCCGTATCACATCTTGGGTATCAGAGGTTTGGAGCAAGAGGAGTTGAGAGTCTTCGACTCTCCAACTCGGGAGATCGCGAGTCATGAAAGGAGCTTGCGCTAAGGCCTTGGTCGTGGTCACTTTTCCAAGGGGCTGAAGAGGGGGGGGGCTTGTTCCTTATGCCCATTCAGAGATTCGCATATCAGATGTTGTAGAGAGCGGTGGCATTATGTTGAAAGTGCTAAACTCATGAGACCCGAAAATCCTTTGCGGTCTTAATAAAGGGTTTTTTTTAAATCTTGTCCTGGTTTAAAGAATATCCTATGCAGATCTTGGCCTGAGGGTCGGGGGTCTACACCAATAGGTAATATCTAGAATTCATTCGCCTTATTAAGCACAAAGAAACAACAGATCTATCTAACATTTATAAAGCACTAATAAAATCACACATCAATACATAGCACCAAGCAGAGAAACAAAATATATACATGGTTCACCCCCACCCTGGGGCTACGCCCACCAACTCTTCTTCTTTTCTATTATCTTCTATCAATCAATTACATGCACAGAGACTCAAAAACCCTATTGTGCATAGGACAGGAGATCTGCGCACTTCGCTAGATCCTCCTTCCCCGAGACAGGTTACAACACAAATCCTCCTCTCAATCTCTTACATTCGCTTGCACTGAGCTCTGTAAGCCTTATACAGTATGCACAAAAGCAATCTCTACTCAACACTTATCACTTTTTATCACATAGATTGAACTTGTAGGTCTCTTACTTACTTCACCTAGCTACTTATTTATACATTGCAAAATAGGCCTAAGCATGGGTAAACTCATGGGCTGATATTCCCATACCTGTTACATAATCCCAAAACCCAAAAAGGTCTAAAAAGGGGCTGAGATCCCATGATCTTCACTTTGTCTTGTGCTCCATCTTCGAGAGCATGTAGAAGTCCCAAAAATAGGTCAATTATGACCAAGTATCCTCAAAACTTGGTCAAGGGCCAACAGGGCCCCAACACTCACCTGTGACTCGTCCCGAGTCACTCTGATCTGGGTAGTTTTGCTTCGAAAGACTCGATCTTGGCTCGAGATAATTTGAATTGTTGTTGTGCTACGACCTCTTGTTCTGTGAATTCTTGGATTACTGCCTCATTCATGGGTCCCTTTAGGCGTTGTTAAGCTCCAGTAACAACTTGCTCTAGTTCTGGTCCTCGACCTTCTATCTCTGTGAATAGTTGGTAAGGCTCATCTTGTACATGTTGGAGACTCTGAGTCACTTCCATGACTTTTCTCTGAACAGTGTGAACGTGCTACTAGGCAGTGTGTTTCTCTTAGGATCGCTTCATTCTTTCAATAGCTGATAGGGGCTTTAACTGCACATGTATTGTTTATGATTGCTACTTCACCTCCTAGAGATGTGACTCTAGTGCCTTTAGTTCTTCATTATCAGTGAGTTTCTCATAAGTCTGGGCACTACGACCACTGAGTTTCTTGCATTCCATGGCAAGGGCCTTTATTCTCTCCACTATGCTCCAAGCAGTTGCTTCTCTTTTATCGCTTACATCCTGCTAAGTGTTGGGCACTGTGCGGAGCTCTAGATCTGTTATTCTTTGTTGTATCTCCTGGATGACTTCCGCGAGCTACTCTACTTGATTCTCAGCATGTTATTCTACCTGTGGCTCTAATCCTATCATAGAGAGAAGTTCCCTATTGACTTCTTCTTTTACTTCAAGTTTCCCTGCTAGCAACTGTTCTTTTTGTTGTTGCATTTGCGATTTATCTTCGTCAAACTTTGTCTGGAGAGAAATATTCTTATTCTCTACAAATAGACGATGTTCTACAAGTACTCCTTGGACTTACTTCAAGGCCTAGGTGGCTTGTTTTGTTTCTTATTGTGCTCATTGAAGGCGATCTTTGGTTTCATCTGCTAGTCAGTGGAGTTGGGTTGGATCATCTCCCAACTCTGGTTCTCCTGATGGTAGGGGCATAGTGGATACTGCACTATTGGAGTAAAGGGCCTACTGTGACCCTCCAAGTTCAACCTCAATTCTATCATACATTTCCTCCTGCTTGGCTTCTTGTTTCTCCATGATTTCCAGTGAAGCATCGTTTAGAGTTGCTATGATGAAGTCAAAATCATCAGGAGTGAGTTTATTTTGCATCTTGGTCATGGTGGCTCTCGATTTCTTCTGGGAAGAATGTTTCAGGGGAGAAACCTTCCTCTTATTCAAGGGGTAAACCTTGTATTTGGGCAGTGTTACTTCACCTTTATTTTGTTCAACTTCTATGTTCTTTATCTCTTCTTCTTCAGCATCACCCCCTCAGTTAGGTGATACGGAAGAAGTCTTCCCTGAGGCGTTGCTTAAGTCTTGGACCTCTTCTTTCTTCTTTCTTCTACTGGTTCCAAGCGTGTCATGTTCTTTGTGAGTGGTCTCCGAGCTATCCAGTTCAGGGTCAGCAGGGATAAGGAGGTCTACTGATGAGTCCTTAGTGATCTCCTCAATGTCTTCTTCCATGATTTTATAGTATGACTGGAGCTGCTCCTTATGTTCATCGGCTCATGCTGTAATGTAGATGAAATGTCGATCTGTGTTGAACTTCATCAGAGGTGAGAATCTCTTTAAGGTATTAGGAGTCATGTGAGGTTCTTCTTCTATGGCTCTCTTCAGCTAAAGGTAGTAGGTATGAAAAACAACATTCGAGTGCCACTGTTTTTCATATCATTCAAGTACCAAAGGGTAGTGAACTTCATAGCAAGTGCCTCGAAGGGTTCAATATCCTGGAAAGTCGCACCTTCTGACATATACTAGGAAACAAAGGCGATAAGGATCAGGAGCCAAATGAAGTGGAACTCATAGCCCTGATCCTGCACTTCGCGGTAGTCTAGCTCAAGTTGATTGACTAGGTACTTTACCCAGTTCATCTATAGACCTTCTACACACTTCCCCGCGAGGTCAACAATGAATTCCGTGAACTACGTGGGTATGTTCTTTCATACCATATTTCCAGCTATTAACTGACATGCTAGGCACACTGTACCATTCTGGATGGAGGGTACCTTGTAGTCTCGTGTCCCCTTCTCCACATCACCGTATGTATCCTTGATCTTTTGTGCTAGTGCGCGATCTGTAGATTTTCCTAGATAGAACTCCTATGGATCAGGTCCTTGCATACTCAACCCTATGATCCTATTGATCACCATCAAATCGACTATAATACGAAATTCTATCCATAAATAGCTGCCATGTTAACATGATAGTAGCATCTTAACACAGACGACTTCTTGGTGCCTTCCGAAGTGTGGGATTTTCATGACATTCAGCAGGGTGGGCTACGCGAGGTTGATCTTCCATGGCTGGGGGACTATATTTCAATTATTCCCCTTTGTCTTGGTCAAATACTTATACGGGGTGAGCATATTATAGTTCTTGCGATCCCCAAGGTTGAATTCACTGAAATTCAACGCTGTGATCTTGTCCTGCTATGCCCGAACTGTTAGTATCCTCTTCGGGAGGTACGCAGTAACCAAGGTGTACTCAAAATATCTTGGCACACTATCAGGACTCACGACGCCGGCCAGAGGCGGGATGTAGTCGACCAGTATGGACGGGATCAACTTCGCATTGGCTAAGTCATCTCTGTTCTTGGTTCTCTTCTTTGTTGTCAGTCGGGATGGCCCCGATCCGCAAGCAGTCGACAGAGAGGCTTTCACTCCTCTCGTCAATGATGCTTGTATACCTACAGACATCAATATTACTCTTTCAATCATTAGGTCAATGATAACTTCTTCGACAATTTTCTCTGCAGCGTTGAGCTCGTCCGACATACATGCTCGGGGTTGAAAATATCGAGTTCAAAAAGTAATCTCTCAATGCAATGGGATAGATGGAAATAACGCGATGATCACTGTGTGAGAATCAACTAATCTGTGGGCTCAAATTCACGGTTAGCAAAAGTGTTCTCGGTGCATGGCGTGACGAGATAAATAGATAACTTGGCAACAGATCTCCCCAATGGATGAGAAGCCTTCATTAACTTAGTTATGTCTGTTACGATGCGGTCCCAACGGTCTGGTGGCGAGCTATCTAACCATGAATGCCTTTGTTCCCATTTGGGTTATCGGTCTAACATTTATATTGTTCCCAATGTCTATATTGCTTTTCCATGGCGAAGTGCCATGTGTTGTTGTTCTGATATCCTGACAAAGTTCCAATTTTGCAAATTTTCCTTCTGCGAATTTCCTTCTGGAAATTTCTGTAACTTTTCGGTCTTAGCTCTCTTCTTACTCAGTTTTTGGGGCTTCTTTTCAGTGAGCTTTGCCTCCGTATTCCTTTTTCCATTCTAATTCTTATCTTCTTTTGGCAAAGTAACTTCGTGCTATTGAGATTCTTTCCTAAAATTCAAGGGTAATATTTCTTCCATATATGGGGTAGGTACTTCATTCTTCCATGTCTCTTCTAGTGTTCTTCCAACTTCGACATCCAGGTCTCTGGTTTTAAATAACCTCACTCAGTTCTCTTGTTCTTCAATCAAGTGTGCGATCCTCCTTGTCATGAAATCTTTTAACTATTTCTTCTTCTTTCCTTCTAAGATTTCTTCTTCTTTCCTTCTGGCGTGATCTCTCTCAATCCAAGGTTTTCCTAGTAACATAGAAAATGGATCATTGTCCTCAATAAATTTAACAACTTCAAATTCTTCCTCTGTCAAAGTTCCATTGACACTCATAGATATCTGGGTGAGCTTTCCACATAGGTTTATCAATTTTCCTCTGAATAATCCTATTTCTCACAATGAAGGAATCATAACAGGCCTTCCTAAAGTTTCCCAAGTTCTTTCTGTCATAATATTCACCTGTGTTTCTTCATCCAGAACAAAGTCAATGTAGAAGTCTCCTATTCTTACTTCTATGCATTCGTTTTCTTTGAAGATCTCTGATAAGCTAACATTTCGGTGGTCATTCAGGGTTTCTTTCATCTGTAGCAATACTTTCTCTGATTCTTTCTAGGGTTCTTTCTAATTTTTAGTTGCTTGACCTTTCTCATGGTCTTATTATCTCATATTTATCCTTTCAACCTTAGCAATCATTCTAGGGAAATCTAAAACTTCATGATCTATAGCTTTACAACAAAGACAACTAGGTCTTCTTCCAGGCCATTCCTCAGCAAGATGTCCTGGTTTTATGCAACTATAAAAAATATTTAATCCTCTCTTTCTCTTAAATGATCCCCAACCTTTTATGTACTGTGCAATAGGATCATAGTAGCTAACCTACAAAAAAATATTTCTAGGATCTTGCATCCATCTGTTAGTCCAAACATTCTCTCTATGCATAGGTATAACATATCTTTCACTATTCTTATTAGATATACTCATATCAAATATTTTTTCATTTATCAGTGCCCTAGTTTTCAAGCTAGGACAAATCTTATCAAACATACCTAGATCCATACTCTAGAAACAAAAATTTCCACTTATCTTACTTCTACAGAGCACAAAGCTTCCAGATCTAAAACTTTTCACTATTCTTACCTTTATCAGAGCACATAGCTTGCAGATATTACCTATTTTCTTCATATTTGACCCTTCTTGGCACAGAGCTTCAAGTAGATTACTTCACACTAGAGAGACAGATCAATATTCAGTCTTTAGTAATAGTGCAGACAAACCCTAATTACAGAGCATCATAGTATTTAAGTAGATCCAACATCTAATAGCACTTAGCATGAAAGGAACACATTATATTCAATAGATTCAAGCACTAAGCATACTCACATAGGTAAGATCTAGCATTCATTAACCTTATTAAGAACAAATAAACATTAGATCTATCTAAAATTCATAAATCACTAATAAAATCACACATAAACACATCAATACATCACACCAAGCAGAGAAACACAACATATACGTGGTTCACCCCCACCCCAGGGCTACGTCCACCAACTCTTCTTCTTTTCTATTATCTTCTATCAATCAGTTAAATGCACAGAGCCTCAAAAACCCTACTCTGCATAGGGTAGGAGATCTGTGCACTTCACTAGATCCTCCTTCCCCGAGATAGGTTACAGCACAAAGCCTCCTCTCAATCTCTTACACTCGCTTGCACTGAGCTCTACAAGCCTTATACATTATGCACAAAATCAATCTCTACTCAACACTTAGCACTTTCGATCACACAGATCGGACTTGTAGGTCTCTTACTTACTTTGCCTAGCTACTTATTTATACATTGCAAAATAGGCCTAAGCATGGGTAAAATCATAGGCCAATATTCCCATACCCGTTACATAATCCTAAAACCCAGAAAGGCCTAAAAAGGGGCCGAGATCCCGCGATCTTCGTTTTGTCTTGCGCTCCGTCTTCAACAGCCTGTCGAAGTCCCAAAAATAGGTCAATTATGACCAAGTACCCTCAAAAGTTGGTCAAGGGCCAACATATATATATATATTAAAAATGATGAAACAAAAAAAAGTAACGACAATAATGAAACAATGTATTAAATATATAACAAAAATGACAAAACAAAATAACAAAAGTAAAAGTAAATAAAATAACAAAAAAATATTTAAACAATGTAACTAACATAACTTAACTTCACATAGCGACATAATAACAATCACATTACTTACATCATAACACAATAACATAAATTACACAACTTATATAACAAAACAAAGTAATAAACAATAGTAATATAATAATAACGACATTTCATAAATAACAAAACAATACTAACATGACCATCCATAACTCTCATCACATAACTTACATAATATCAACACAATTCACAAATCAATAAAATATAACACGACGTCACCCATTATACACAACAAATATAAAATATAACACATTGCAAGAGACGAATATATCACGTATGCCGTGAAATACATAAAACGGTGTTGAAACGAAACTAGATGGTGATAAACCCTATGTATATGACATAGACAGAGACTCATTGTAGCGTTAGATTGAGGATGAAGAGATATCAGTGTGAGAGTTGGTAGGGTTGAAATGAATTAAAATGAAATGGGAATTAGCGAACAGAAACAAAAAATTAGCAAAAGAAAACCAAAGAAAACAACAATTGTAATGAAATTAAATAAAATTACAAAGTAGGGACATCGCATGGGTCGAGGGGCCCTTCCTGACGTGGGAAACATGCCTGGAAACTAACTCAGACTGAAGAGATGCTCAAAATTTCGATAACAGTAATATGTCCTTCATTGAAATCAAAGAAAACTTAGATTACAACATGATAGCACTCAACTCTCTGCAACACATCTTATTACATAATAACAATAGTGAAATAATGACCTTTTATGTAATGGAAATTCTTCCCCATCTGATGTACACCTCTGTCTTTTATAGTATTACAAAATAGAAGAAATGATTGCTAAAGGGATAGCATCAAATCCCTTGGAAATCTGGTTTAATACTTTAAAAAAAAGACATTCAAATACTTTTGTTATGATTCCCGATCATTTTGAATTGAAATTTGTCATTTTCCTTATCTGATTTGCATTGGATATGACTTGGAGTTGGTTTAATAAATCTAGACACATCATTTTATAAATATGGGTGTTTTGTTCATGATGATTTCAAATCTAGACACATCCCAAAATTTGTGTAAATGTCAATTAAATAACCAACAATAACTCCTCAAAGGCTCCTTTGTTTGGAAAAAAGTTCGTGGGAGACCCAAATTTCCATGCTAGTAACAAAACCCATGTTCCAGATCCTTCCAATTTGCCTTCGTGTGTACGAAAATCGAGGTCAAAGTTTACTGTCTAGAACTTTTATTAATTTGACTAAATTATTCCCTGTGAGCTGGAGGTCCACACGTGCGACCTGGGTGGATTTTGAGACACGTTTCAATGTGTTGATGTCTCCATGAAGAAAACCCACATTCCCAATTTTTCTTAGAAATGCATGAATATTCCAAATAATGGAAGGTACTAGAATGAGAGTGTTGAGTAGGAATGATGAACTGCAGTAATGGTACATGAATGTTGATCGTTTTAGTACAAGAATCACACTTCACAAACCATCATCAGTAAACCATGATATAATCATATTTTAATAACTAAAAACATATAAAAAATAATGTATTAACCACACTGGATATAATAACGAATGATGGCATTTAATTAGGGTTTATGGTGTGTATTAACAACAAAATGCTAGAAAAGGTTAAATAATGAATGTTTTTGTATAGCGAAAAACATGGAAAAATTGGAGCTCAATAGGGAGTTGGGAGAGAAATCAAGATAGATGAGTACATAAATGGTCACTGTGTAGAAGGGACCCCAAAGTTCAAGAGTCAACTCCCTATCTGAGCGATAAACAATCTCAGCCTCATGATTTTTGTCCTCATGTTGACCAGGATCACATGATTGACTTCGTTGCACCAGGCATCGAGGCCGCTCATGTTCCATGTTGTAGAGTGCTTGAGACCCACAGTATATGATTGATGTACCTCACTACTGGCTAATATGAAGAGCCAGTTGACAGAGTGCAAATAGGGTAGCAAGAGGAACTTCGGGTTTGCCTCTATCTTATGCAGCTTTTTCTTCGAGTGGGTTCCAGGTTTGGGACCTACAGTTGAGATCTTGCAAGAGGACCTCACAATCCGTCCATGGCACAGTGGACTAAGGTAATGAGATGACATGGGGGAGGTAGTGTTTCCACACCCTACAATGAGGATTTCTTCTACTGGCGGAGGAGACAAGTCATTGCTCTGGATGACTACCCCTATGCAGGGATCGACTTCAGAGGGGACCCTGACATGCCACTCTCACCAGGGACCACCTACAGGGACATAGGTATGTGAAATGTATTTAAATATTTCATTTTTTTGTATAGGGAAACACAAATATTTTTGGTTGATGCTTAAGTACTAACTAGACACTTGTGTGATGGAGACGTGGGTCTGCAACGATCGGATGAGATTCCCTGACATCATTGTAGGCACCAAGGAGATGAGGTGGTGAGAGGAGAAGATGAGAGAGTTCTTCAAAACGTGTAGGGAAACCTGTCTTGTTTGACTCATAGGATTTCGATGGTTCAAGTAGAGGATCTGCCAAAAGCCATGCAGCGACAAGCGGTTGGTGTGCCCAAAGCTTGGGTGCAAATCTTTCGGTGTCTCACAAACTCCATAGTTTGTTACCATGAAACACATCTGGCGCCATAGGCGTAGATGTCATGGATCTTGTATTATCGGTTTTATATGTGTATTGAGGGTGTTAGCCCCATTTTTGTACTATAAACACCATATTTTTTTGAAATATATATAAAACAGGGATCTTCGACCTTACTTATATTACAATGTGTACATTGATGAGATGGTTTTATTTTCTTTAGTTATGTGATGAATGCCAATCTAAAACGAAATTAACATAACCATCGGGATACATGATTATAACTCCTAGGTATGTGGTAATAAGTAATAAAATCAAACTCTCGTTCTAAATACGTACCCGTAGGAATCATTAGAGTAAAGTAGGATCACACATGCGGTAACTGTCATTCAACTGACATACTACTAAATGGGAATCAAGGAGAACCTCTAAAGAGAGAATACCATGTGAGATAAAATTGCACAAAAGTTCTATAACGATGCTATATTCGACCACATTATTCGTGGATGGCCCTAGGCATACACCACCTGAAGGCACCAGTAGACCCTCGGGTGAGTAAACCACCCAAGCGGTGGAAGCCAAGTTTCATGTATGATGATTGGCTCTGTCTACGAATCCTAAGTAGACCGAAGACTCGTTGACATCTGCCAACCAAAGGGAAAAATCAATAATCAAGTTGAAGATGAAAAAGAAAGGGAAAATATATATACACTAAATTACATTAGTATACAAAGATTTCCACCTAAGCCTGGGGCTCAAGAGTAATATTGTTTCAAGTAGAGACCATTCCTAGGCTTGGCCAACATATTCCCTTCATAATCTTCTAAATCATAGGCTCCTTTTTCTAAGAAACATCGCACGATATAGGGACCGTTCCACATGGGTTTAAACTTGAATTCCCCTAGCGGTTCTTTGGCTTGATCATATAAGAGGACCAAGTCACTCTCATCATACAACTGAGGATAGATAGACTTATCGTATTAGACCTTGACATGTCTTTTGTTCACCTCGATAGTCGTAGAGGAGTCTCGATGATACTCATCAAGACTCTCTAGGTGTAGAAGGCATCGCTCGAGATCAGAAGTGTTAGGCAGGAGCACGACTGCCAACTTAAGAGAATGGATTTCGCATTCAATAGGTAAAATTGACTCCACACCGTGTACTAACTAGAAAGATGAAAAACCAGTGGTAGTCTTGACCAAGGTTCGGTATGCCCAGAGTGTGGGATATAGCATAATGTGTCTGTCATACTTACTCTAGATGACGGTTTTTTGCAAAATGGTCTTGAGAGACTTGTTGAAAGTCTTTAGTTGTCCATTTTCCTATGGGTAATGAGGGGAAGAATGACCATTCTTAAACCTCAACTTATATTCTAGCTCTTCCATCATTATGTTCTGAAAGTGACTGCCATGATCAGTGTAAATCTTACTCAGAATACCGAACCGGGCATAATTTGATTGAATACGAAGAAAGAGGCAGTCTTCCCGTTGGATTTAAATGTAGGCATGGCCTCAACCCACTTAGTAAAGTAGTCGATGACCACGATAATGTGTTTATGCCCCCTAGTCGAAGTTGGGTTGCAATCTACGAAGTCCACTCCCCACTTGGTGAAGGGACCGACGGTAATGACTGGGTGAAGAGGGGATGGATGCGAGCGCATTTTCCAAGTGAACAACTGGCAGGGATGACACTTCTTAACCACTTCAATACAATCTTTAAATATAGACGGACAGAAATAACCAGCTCACAAAATCTTTTTGGCTGTCACAAGCCCAGATAGATGACCACCACAAGCCCCACTGTGGAAATCATTTAGGACTAACTCAGTTTCCCCATGAGTTAAACAACGATGCAAGATGTTTTATATTACTTGACAATACAAAGTGTCATCGACGATAGTATAATTATTATCTTGGTATCACACACATCATCGATCATCTTGCAAGAGATGTTGAGGGAACTTTAAAGTTTGAAGATACAGAACAATGTCTCCATACCAGAGGTCAGATGACGAGACATGAAAAATTTGTTCATCTGCAAATGAATCAACATGGATAACATCCTCATCTAATTGTGAAAAGTTGGATATTAACTCTGCGAAGACTAGTGATTTCTTGGATTTCGCAGAAGCGAAATCGAGATCAAATTCTTGTAAAATGACAATTCATTTATTATATTTTACCCCTATGATACGCCTGAGGATGTATTAAAATGGAATGACATCGGCCACCACAGTAGTCTTGCAAAGAAATATATAATGGCATAAACACTGGACTGCGTGAACGACATCCAAAGATAGCTTTTCAATGTGAGAATAATTAAGCTCAGGACCAACTAATTTTTGAATAATATAGTGGATGATGTGCTCGCGGAGCTCATCATCCGCCTAAACCAGAACCATACCAATCGTCTCCTTAGACACGGCGATATAAAAAAAGTAATCCTTACTGTAGTCAGGAGACTTTAGTAGAGGCGTCGATACCAAGGCTTTCTTCAAAGCATCGAAGGAATCTTGGTCTCTCTCATCCCAAATAAAAGGGGTGTTCTTCTTCAAAAGACATATGAAACCCTTAGTGATATTGGCATAGTTTACTATAAACCGACGTAAAAAGTTACCTTTCCCCTGTAAACCTTAAAGTTTTCGAATAGTGCGCGAGGGAGGCAATCGAAGTATTGCCTCAACCTTTAGCGTATATACCATGATCTCGGTCTCGGAAACTAGAAATCCCAAAAGACAACCAAACCTAACACAAAAGATGCACTTATGAGGGTTCAATCAGATTCTATAGTAACATCTTTCAAAAACAAGAGAAAGGTGCATAGAATGATTCTCTCTCTTACGAGAGTGAGTAGCAAGATCGTCAAGGTAAGCTTCGACTATATGCTTAAGATTGTGGAATGCGAATGTCATAACACATTGGAAGGTTGCTCCAGCGTTTTTAGGGCCGAAATGCATTTTCTGGTATGAAAAGGTACCCCAAGGAAAAATAAGTGTCGTCTTGTGTTGATCCTCAGGTTTAATTTGAATTTGGTTATACCCTGGAAATTCATCCATAAAAGAAAACACTTTACTTCCCACACAATCATCCATGTATACACGGATAGTTTCTTGCTTCTTATTCACTGGAAGGAGATTGGATACCCATTCAATCAAGGGAACCGAGTAGATGAAGCCAACATTAAGTAGCTTCTCTACCTCTACCTAAATGGCAGGGGACTTCCAGGGTTTGACAACTCTAATACATTGTCAAACAATTTTAGCGTCCGGATACGTTCTAATCTCATTCTTGAAAATACGAGGGTTGATTCCTGGCATCTCTTCAAATTACCAATCAAATACATCTCAGAATTCCTTGAAGAGTTCGGTGTAGATCAAGATTTATTTTGGTGAACAATCTGCATCGATATGTACGTTTTCAATATTGTCAGGGGTATAAGAGATATCAATCATGATGGTAGGAGAAATACTCTCCATATTTCCTTCGGAATAAATTTCATGTGTATCAAGTGGAACTACGGCGTGACCAATTATCTCACTCAAAGTAGATCGAAAGTCATCCTGTTCGATTCTTTCAAGCTATGGGAGAAAATAAGAGCGATGATGCATATCATCCCAGGGTTTTTCAGAACCATTCATGGCTTCGATGATAAATTCATCCGAGTGTAAAGTCTCATTGAGGTATTCATGTGAACAAGAAAACAAATTGGCCCACACGGGCCTAAGAACGAGATCCTTCTCGTTCGTCAGCGAGGTAACAGGATCGATATCGGCGGAAGAGTCAAGAACAGATTGATACACAATCTCTGTTGTCGATAGTGGCATGGCCATTCCAACATGTGACTGACCTTCACAAGACAAAGTCAAGGAAGGTAGGGTCCAAGGATCACTAAAATAGGAAGTGTGGAAAGGAATGGACTTCTCTGAGGAAACAGGGCTATTGGACATGGCGTAAATGTGGTGAATCGGTGCCATGAAGTTGAAAGTTCCCATAAGGGTAGAATACATTCTGACATCGATATTCTCATTTGTCGACTGAGAATTGTCGATCACGGGGATCGACGGTCCAACAGATGCATTGGGACTAGCATACACAAAGGATAATTGGTTTATCATCACGATCTTCCCTTCATGAGGAAAGAAAAGAGTACAAAAGACGGACAACATGACGATAGTCATAGAATAGGTCCAAATGCATCCTAGTAACAATTTATAATCAAGAGGTGGATCAACTACCTCAACCTCCACCTCTACCGTCTTCCCACCTAACTGGACTGGAAAGGAAGGAAGAATATCGTGAGGGTGGAAGGAATGACTGTCAAAAGAATTCAACATGTTTGATGATTTAGAAAGAGTTAGAGAACCAAGATATTTCCAACAGATCAGGGAAATCACACATGTAGCAATGCCTTCATCAACAACCGCATGTTTGATGGTATACTTTGAGTACCCCATGTGGATTTGGAATGCTACATGGTAAGGCAAGCGAGGATTCACATCTGTGATGTCAAACTTGATAAATTTTAAGCCACTGGGTTCTAGAGATCCTGATGAATCTAGTAAGTCATTCCTATGTGAAGGAAATGTCTGGAGCACCTCCAAAGCCAACATCGCACAAGGGGTTTGACCCACGTCCTCAACAATAGAGTATTTATGGGAGGATCTACCATTTGGATTGTGGGTAGAGCACTTGATTACTCCTTTCGGAATATGAGGCGATGGCTCTGGTTTTTCGATCTGTAAAGTCATCTCCGGAGGGGGAGAAGGAGATTCTAGAACAGGTATACTCTGTGCAGAACTATAATATTGAGATCAAGTGGCTACATGAACTTTCACATCGACCATATTGATACACAAATGGTCTTCGTCTTGCAACAGAGGGTTTTGACTCCCGCCGACCTCATTTCTGGTGTTTGAGGAGCTCGAGGCCATGTGTTGGTTATGTGGGAAATGATTCGTCAACATGACGGGTGGTAGAGATAATATCCTCGCAGCTTCTGCAAGTTTTGGGCATAAATGAGTAAGGTGATCATCTGTACAAAGATTATAGGGAAATTTCACCTCACGTCTTTCTTTCTTTCGCTATCCAACATTATTATTCGTCTTCTCATTATTACCATTTTCCTTGTGTTTATTATTATTTTTCCCACCCTTACTATTATTATTACGTCCTTTCTTCTTATTCCCTCCTGGTTGTTGGTTACCATTTGGGTCGGTCAACGATTGCACAGAATGTACATCCTTCGACTGAGTGGGATTGGAAAATACAGACGAAGTTGGCCCTCCTGCAGACTGGTTTAGAGACAATACTTTCAAATGTCTTGTCATCGAGTCTATGTATTTTACATTGGCAGAGCCTATAATTCCATCGACATGAGGTCTGGGATTTTTTCTAGGGTCATAGGTTGAACATGGTGCATCTGGAAAAATGTGGTATAACATCCCAGACTGAGCATATATAAGATATAACTGTTGGGCTTTGAATATCTCTTCTTCCTCAGTGGTAACCACGAATGTAGCAACATCCTTCGAGAGAGGAGGATGAAAAGACTTGAGGAACCATTCTAAAATAAAGGTTGGGGGTATGGAGGTCTTAATCAACCTCTTTCATCTACGCCACTCTTGGATATGATTCAAGATATGAGCGGTTGTGTCCTGGCATAAAGTCAACAAAATTTCTAGGCCAACATCGTAATGAACTGACAATTAGAAGTGGTTAAGGAAGACCAACACCATATGAATAATGGTCCCATATGCCCCTCTAGGTAGCTCGATATACCATTTTGCAGTGACCCCAATGACGGTTCATTGAAACAATCTTAATCAAATGGAATCGTCATTAAGGGAATTCAAGGAGAACCATAGGTTAAAGGTAGTAACGTGATCACCAGGATCCTTTCCATTCTTACCTTCGAATTTAGGAATTTCTGAAGGAAATTTGGTGGGGATGGGGGGCCATGTAGGATCATGAGACACAGGGTCATTCATCAACTTAGACAAGTCTGGAAAATTAAGTGTGGCCATAAAAGGGAGATGGGATTGCGGCATTTGGCCCTAAGCTCCCTGGAAAGATTGTACTTGAGAAACTGCAGCCCATCCAGGGTTCTGGTAAGAACCATGGCCCTGTTAGGGATTATAAGACCCTCCTCCAATTTGATTCATAAAAGGTTGGTTGGGCATCATTCCAGTAGGAATGTTATGATGGGGGTTATAAAAATTGCCCCAAGCCAGATTAGATACGGGATGGGGGTGCCCAGGGCATGAAACTGACCTCCTCTGGGTGTGAATTCAAAGGATAGAGGTGGATTTGTCATTCCAAACATGTTGGTCGGAATCGACACTGAGGAGTGTTATAACCCTAAATTGCACCATACATGCTTACTTGGCATCAGGCCATCTCATATCCCTTCTTTGCCAAAAGAACTACTGAACAACTCTTTAAAAAACCTCTTTTATAAGGGCCCATGTGCTCTACTCCATTACTTCATGCGTGTACACGCTAGCTGACGTAAAACAACCCGCATGGACCGACAAAAGCATGAAAAAAGGAAAGTTGTTGATGGAACAGACATCTTTGGGTGAGTTAGATGAAACTCTCGGCCATGCATGGCCGAGGGTTCGTCCAAATACCTAGCTTCTTCTAGCCTATAAAATAAGGGCTAGGGGTCCCATTTGGAGAGGAAAAAGATAGCAAAGAAACTCTGCCCAATTTTATATTTCCATTGTCCCAACCCTTTATCCATCCTTGTGCAAGAAGAGATACAAAGCAAAGAAGTTGGAGGACATTTGAAGAGGAGCCCAGGATTAGGATTCGTAGAGCAGTGGTTGGTCTCGACATTTGTAAGTTGATTCATTTAAAGTAATAAAGAAATGTTTTTCCCATCCCACTTTATGAGTTCTTCATAATACAATAAATATATGTTTGAATCTCTAACCCATTAGTCCATAGGTAAAATGCATGTGTATTTTGTTGCTTGTTTTGCATATAGGTCATCTTTGAAAGGAGGACTGCTAACAAGTGATCAAGCGGGAGGAAGGATCCACATCAACCATTCGGAACAAGGTATGTTGGTCTAAACCATGTATTCGCTGAAAAGGAATGGGGTTTAAGTCTGGGGATGAAGGTAGAAAGTAGATTTCTTTCGGTAATAGCTGCATGCATAAGATAACCCTATTTTCTAGTCCGTAAGGGGATTTCCCTCACAACAAGGAGGCAGGGGTATAGGACAAAACTTGAGTAGAATATTGTCCGCTAGGTTGGTTTCTCCACCCAGAAGCAAGAGGGTTAGACCCAGGGTTAAAATCAGGAATGCCTCCTATATTAGGAGTCGTTTAAGGGATTTGAGAACCACCAAACAAAAATGGAGTATAAGGAGGTTTAGTTCCCCCAAGTCTAATGCTAGCATTAGGGACAATAGCTAGGATGGCGTTTGAAAACTGTGAAGTAAATTTCACCTTACCATAGGAAAAGGGACTAGAGGCCATAGGGATGGACTGAACATTATAGCCCAGTGAGTTACCAAGATACCCAAATGGGTTCGAGGCAAGAGATTTAGCATTCACTATAGGACGAGCAATAGTAATGATAGGTGCCTCTAGTACTACAACCATTCTGATTGCAGGAGTCGAAGGGGTGCCATTAACTATGGTAGGTGTGGGAGTCGAATGGCTCCCAGGGTTCTGAATACTAGTTTCAATACTCATCGTTATAGAATCACAAGTCTAAACAGTGGAGGTGTGTGTACCATGTCTAATAACTCTATGTCTTTTAGAAGGCAAAGAATCAAAATCTGGTGGTAACTCTAACAAATGACGGGACCAGTGGGGACATTGTTCTGACTCCATGATGACTTAAGACTCTAAACAAAATAAAAAAATCCTAAGGCTAACTAGTAATCAAAGAGCACACCAAAACTCAAACAGCCAATATGCACACAAATGGGGTAAAGTGGTTGAAAGTGGCCTCCCTCCCTAAAGAAGGTATGTCTCTCCCAAGAGGGACCTGAGACTCATTGCTAAATATTGGAGGTAACATAATCGGTTATAAGGGCCCTCGTGGTCTTAACAACCAGTTGGTCAGATCCCCCCGGAGAGGTAATCCTCCATAAAGGTTTTGTGTTTTCTGAGCCTTATCTGACCCAGGATACCTGCAGAATAACCCCTGCAAGTAACTTATGTGACACCTAAGTCAAGAAACTAAGAAACCAATGTATAACCAATGCACATGCAAGCATTTGTAAGTCAGTTCCACCGTATGGGCAGGGTAGCAAATCCTGAAGCCTTGAAAGTACCACCTCTCACAAAGGTAAAGTCACTAGAAAGATCCCCATATAAAAATAGATCCCAGAAATATCTTTGACGCTAAGAAGGTATCCGGTGGATATCCCTTAAACCAACCTTGTGCGACCTAGTAATTAACTCCAGTGTGAGAGGAGCCTTCTGATATTATGAATTATATAATGTATTTCTCCACTCCCTTTGTCAGACACATATGTTGATTTAATTGCCTTGGATAAGTTTACTCACAAAATCCTATTCCAAGTCACAATATCCTAAGCTAGTTTGTGCACCCTAGAAAATAAAATCGTGACTAATCAATTTTAAATTATAGCATCAATTTTAATGGTCGTGCTTACTCAAAATGGTATGGTAGTGAAACTCATGATGTTATGACTTAGCAAGTAAATTAAATATGAATACAATGCAAAGTCCTAACTTCAATTTTTGGTGAATGATATGCTTCTTAAAACAAATTCAATTTTCAATTTCAACTCTGCAATTCTAAAGTAAAAATGCAATATTTCTTTACATGCACTAAGCTAATGACAAAGACTCAAAAGTTAAAAAATGCCAAGCAATGCAAAATGCCTATTATTTTTTTATTTTTAATATAAGAAAAGAGAAAATGCATGGACTGAACACCAACTTGATACATAAAACTCTATTGTGTATAGAAAAAGATAACTCAAGTAGAATACCAAGGAGAAAAACATCCAGCCCAATGTACAAGGACAATCAAAATGAAAATATGATGAGAACGACTCCACCCAAAAATTCAACCCCAGGCAAGTCTCATGTCATCCCAAAGGCACTTAACAATCACTCCAGAGACACAAGAAGACTCAACAAGCATCAAATCCCACCCAACAACCACCTAAACCAGTAAACAAGCACAAGAGTTTGATGTACGCAATTGTTTAAGGAAACCGTGTGTATGTACATAACTTGTAGAGGGACAACACATGTATATACGCGATTGTCAAGCCAAAAACCACATATATGTTTCAAAAAAAAATCCAGGCAAGGGAGAACGCTGAAAAAATCAAACTTAGAGTGAACATAGGCTGTCAAGTAATGACACGATAAGACACACAATAGGAATAAGAGAAATATAAGGAGAAACATACTCCAAACCCGAAGAAAGAATATCAATCCCCAGTATGGTCGCGAATTTTGTTACGAGGAAATATCTCTATGGCTAGGGGTAAACCACAATAGATGGGAATGACTGCAGAAATTGACTCTATTCTCAAGTATGCTATATAAACAAATATGCTAGCAAGACAAGATAAAATGCCTACCTTGTCTAGACGTTTGATGAAGTACATCATTGAGCACTTGACCCAAATCAATATACCTGCAACTAGTCTTGAACAACCAAGCAAAGAAACCATATGGTGATAATATATGATATTAGAACATTCAATAGCATAATCCATCAATAAGCATGACAAATACGCCCATGGAATAATAATTCAAATATTTGCAAGATATCAATTGGACGAGAAAAGAGTATTTCTATTAATATATGATCAACAAGAGTGAAAATCTTACAGACTTCTGTGTCGGCAAGGTTTGGAACCAAGAAACTAAGTTCCTTCTAGTTGGGCCTCCACCACTTCAATCCTCCGCCAAAGGCAAGCTCATAGAACACAGACAATGAAGTTCTTAATCAAATAAAGGAAGAGCTTGGGGGATGAACACTGTGTTTAGACTCAAAGGACAAAGGGATGTAGACTCAATATGAAGTAAATAATTTCTCCAAAGTAACTTTTCTCTCAAAGTTGAATTCTTTATCTTCTTTTCCATAGCTCAAAATTGGCCCATTTATAGCCTTCAAGTGGAATTGAAGGGCTGATTTAGAACGTTTCCAATATATGAAATGCCAAGGATCATAGATCTCCTGGCGTGACATGGAAACCCGACACCATTTTTAATTTTGGGCACAAATCCTGATGTACGCGGGTTGTACTGGTGTAGCCTGCGTATATGCATGTTGTATAGTAGGCAATCTGTGTACATGTGGAAAAAATATATTTTTTATCTCTAGGATTTGAAAAAAGGGATGAAAAGTCTACATAGGAGAAATGGAAAAAGGCCCTCTGTGCAATATTTCATAGGGTGAGGAAAATCTTTCTATAACATATGTTTGCATCTTCCTAAGACATTCTCCATATCGTACTCTTCTATGACTAAGTTGATTTGATCTATGAGGATACTTATCCAAGAAGGGATAAGTGTGTATGGGATTATAGCCCAAAGTCCCTTGTGGAGAGCACATGAGGACACATCCCTTGTGTAGAGACCATGAGGACATTTCAAGGGAGTTGACCTTGACTTCACACACTATGGGGAGTTGACCCTAGTATTTGTAAAGGGAGTATCCTCTAGAAGTCCACATGGGAGTGCCATGTGTGACAAATATTATCTAGATCGTACTCCTCTGTGACTGAGTTGAGTTGATCTATGAGGAAGCTTGTCCGAGAAGGCATAAGTGGGTTTGGGATTATATCCAAAATTCCCTTGTGGAGAGAACATGAGGACACATCCCTTGTGCAGAGTACATGATGAAATGTCAAGGGATTTGACCTTGACATCACACACTATGGGGATTTTGTTGGACAACTAAGAGGGGGGGGTGAATCAGTTGTTACTGTGCTTGAAAAATTATGCCCATTTTAAACTCTTTCTAGAACACTCAATGATGATCACAATAATGCAGGGAAGTAAGAAATAGAACAATCACACACATGAAATATACAGAGACAGATATTTCCTGAGGAAACCCATAAAGGGAAAAACCTCTTCTTCTTGATATGATAAGTAGTCTTTATTTTCTGTACATTATCATTCTTATGAGCACCGAATCCTTTTGAGGCTACCACCTCTATGTTACAAGAAGAAACTTGCTGAGAGAACCGACTCTCTGATTTCTTTAGCACCCACTAGAAGGAAGCACCAACTCCCTGAGTGTTCCAGCACCAATTGGATGGAAGCACCAACTTCCAGTCACACAGGCACCAACCTGTATAATAGAGAACAATAGTTCTCCCTTGCACCACCCTACCACCCTGTTTTTTCTAGCTGCAACCAAATGGAAGCTACAACTCCCTATGTTCAAGAACCCACTTGAAACTCTGAGGACAACAATCCTCCCTACCACCCTAATTATAAAAACTTTTCTTACTGAAATTTATTACAGTGGTACACTATTTATCAATGGATTACCAGTCTCATCATTGTTCTGCTACACTGCTCTTCTCTTTCTGCATCGATTTCCTCCTTCTCCCTCACTTGCGCTTTATGTTCTTGAACATTTTATTCTATGTGCATCATGTCCATTCTATGCGGTATGCCTCTTATGTGCATTTAAGTTGTTGTCTATACACCTAACTCTTATATGACTAACTCTCAATGAAAGAAACCAACTCTTGTCTGTTCTGCATATATTTATCATGCCAAGTCCTCTGCCAAATCATACACCTAACTCTTCATCCTCTCTTGGTGATTATGCTGAGTCTATTCTTCATCAATGGCCATTATCCTAAGATTCTTTGGCTTCTCTGGCAGTTACAGTCTTCAACGTTTTCCTATCTGTCACTCGTCTCTATGATAAGTCTTTATTCCACTGGCAGTTACCTCGAGACTCTTCAGCTCCTTTGGCAATCACCCTATAGATCCTTGAGTTCTCTGGTAGATACAATCACTTCGTTCTGGTAGTTACTGAGAAAAACCTTCACGCGCTCATCCCTTTGGCCCCCTTTCCCTTCCTAAGAAAAAATTCATAGTGGGCACTAGATTTTCTTACTAAGCCCCTTCCTTTCACGTGACCACTAATCAACCAGGATGACCCTTCATGACTTCTCATTTTGGGTATTCTCATGTGATACACCTCGATTTTCCCAACTCATGAAACTCCAAAATGGAGCCTAGAGTTTCTATATCCTTCCCTTATTTTCCATTGATGTGACCTTGGCTGTGACCAAGAGCCAAGCAAAAGGGTTCTTCGCAACTTTGCACATCGGATATCTAGCTATGAGTTTCCTCAATTCTCCCAACTCGTGAAAATCCGAAATGGAGCCTAGCGTTGCTAGCTCCTTCCCTAATCTTCCACTGATGTGACCTCGGTTGTGACCACATGCCTAAATTCTGAGTGCTTATTAATCTCGGTCTAGCGAGTGATAGCTCCTTCTTTCGATATGACCTTCGGTGATTCTCTCACGTGACCATGCAATTGCGGTCACGACCAAAGGTGGTTTGAGGGAAACCCACTTTTCTCCCCGTAATTCACTACAAAGCTCCACGTGTCCTTTATCCTAAACCATGGTTTCGATTGTGGCCCACCTTCAATATTTTAAAGCTCTCACACCTTCAATCCTTGCAATGCGACGGGACCGTCGATCTCACGATATTGACGGTGCTCATGAATGGATGGTTCAGATTTTTTCTTTCACAATTTGAGGATCAGATCTAACCTCCCTAAATCAATAACTATGATTTACTTTGTGGTCTAGGCTCTGAGAGTTTTAAATATCAAACCCATCTTTCATATGTACGTCAATCTTCCAGATTCGATGATCTACAGACACCCATCCTTCTCAATCGATGGATATCCCTCCACTTCGGGAATTTCAAATATCAAGCTAAGAAACTCTCGAAGTGATTTTCTCTAGAGTTGTGGATCATGTGCCACCTGTCAGTATTGACGATGGACGGTCCCTTATTACTTCAAAACTTCGAGAATTTGACAATTCTTCTCTCCTACGCTCATCCAAAGGCTTAAACTTCGTGTATTTATCTCTGGATCTAACGACTGTTGATCCTTCACACTCAGATCCAACGACTGAGACATTTTCTCCTCTTCTGCACGCTCCTCCTGTCTGGACATTGATCCGATGACCATTTTTCACTCCTCCTCTTGATCTTACGATTTCTTCCGAATAAGAAGTTTTTCTAAGTATTCAAAGTTTTCAGCCTCCAAACCTTCTCCTCTAGGTCTCGTCTTCATTGTTCTTGTTTTCCATCATTGTTGTTATTCTTGTTTTCTTTCTTGTTTTCCATCACTATTATTGCCATCAATGACATGTGCACTCTTCCTGTAAACATGCCATCATTGTTGTTTTTCTTGCCATCAATGACAAGCAACTTTTCCTGTAAACATACCAACAATCTCCCCATTTTTCATTGATGGAAACCCTGAAAGACTGCACTGTTCTACTTAGACCTCCAACTGTAGCATCCAAACCACACCTTTTCTCCCCCTTTGACATCAATGTCAAAGAAAACATGCTCCCCCTAAGCTGTTGTAGTACTTTTCGGAGGTATCAGATATTCAACCAACACATACTCCCCCTGACCAGATAAGCTATTTATCTTGATAACAAGGTCATGCCCAACTTCTAGCGTAGATACTCAAACTGAGATTTTGCAAGTGGTTTAGGGAAAATTTCAAAAATTTGAACTTTGGATGGAATATAATGAAAAGAAACAATAGTGTTGGCCACCTATTCCCTCAAGAAGTGATACTTGATGGGTATATGTTTGGTCTTGGAGTGAAATACAAGATTCTTTGACACACTAATTGCACTAGTATTATCAAAATGAATTGGGATTGGTGCAGTCTATTTTACCTCCAAGTCTGCAAGTGTCTGAATCATCCACAATACTTGGGTACAACAAGTGGAAACTGCAATGTATTCAACTTATGTAGTTGATAAGGAAATGGAACCTTTCTTCTTTCTCAACCATGCTACAAGGGAAGCTCCTAAGAAGAATTCACCTCCACTCGTGCTTTTCCTTTCATCCACACAGTTAGCCCAATCAACATCTGAATAGACGGATAGTTGAAAATTTTGATTCCTAGGATACCATAGGCCATTGTTCATTGTTCCTTTCAAGTATCTGAATATTCTCTTGACATATAACAAATGACTTTGTTTATGTGCAACCTGATACCTTCCTACCATTCCAACAACACGCATTATATCTGAATGAGATGTTGTAATGTACAATAGGATGCCTATCATAGACCTATATGAGCTATGATCAACATTAGGTGAGTCATCATCCTTTCTTAACTTGCATCCAACGACCATATGTGTTCTCATAGATGGAGAATATTCCATTTGAAACCTTTTCAACATTTCTTTTAGATATTTCTTCTGAGAAAGAAATATTCCTTCAGACCTCTGAGTAATCTACAGACTAAGAAAAAATGACAGTTCCCCTATCATAGACATTTCAAATTTAGACTGCATAGCAAAAGAAAACCATTGTAAGAATGAAGCATTATTGCTTTTGAAGATGATTTCATCTACATAGACCAACACAATGAGAAAATCATTACCCTATGTTTTGATATATAGATTGTTGTCAACTGTTCCTCTCCTGAACCCTTTGTCTTGTAGATGCTTAACCAGTTCGTAATACTAGGCATGAGGAGCTTGTTTCAACCCATATAAGGCTTTCTTCAGCTTGCAGACAAAGTCAGGGTTATATGATAGTTGGAAAACCTCTGGTTGTTCCATATAGACTTCTTCTTTTAGATATCCATTTAGAAAAGATGACTTGACATCCATTTGATAGACTTTAAACTATTTATTAAAGCATATGAAAGAAACATTCTAATAGCTTATAATCTTTCTATAGGCGCAAATGTTTCATCAAAATCCAGTCCTTTTGTTTGAGCATATCCTTTGCAGACCAATCTAGCCTTATTTATTACAATATTTCCTTGCTCATTCATCTTGTTTTTGTAGAGCCATTTGGATCCTATTACATTTTTATTTGCTGGCCTAGGAACGAGTTCCCAAGTGTCATTCTTTTCAATCTGGTCCAGTTCCTCATTCATTGATTTTAACCAATTTGCATCTTTACTGGATTCCACCATGGATATGAAGGCTATATGTGATTGCTCGGTGTCTTTGATTATCCTTCTCCTGGTTTGTACACCTTTGTCTTTCTCACCAATTATCTGACTTTCAAGATGATTCTTTTGAGTAATTCTGGTGGAAGGATTTGATGTTGATTGTTGTCCCGACTCTTCTTGTCTAGGTGTCTCTTCTCCATATGATTCTTGGACCTGTTCATATTCATATTCGGCTATGTCCTCTTTAGTAGACTCAATATTTCTCACCTCTCTTACTGGGACTCCTTCATCAACCTTCAAATCAATGCAATCAACTAATTTATGCAATATTTTAGTAAAGCATCTATATCCTTTACTATTGGTATCATATCCTAAGAAGATGCCTTCATCAGCCCTATCATCATACTTGCCAATATTTTCATTATTATTCTTTATGTAGAACTTACTCCCAAAGACTTTGAAGTGTTTGATTCAAGCAGGTCTTCCATACCACAGTTCATAAGGTGTCTTGTCACTATGTGGTATTAGGTGGGCTTTGTTAAGAATATGGATTGTTGTGTGTATTGCTTCTACCCAGTAATTTTGACCAATGTTCTTCTCATTCATAATTGACCTGGACATTTGTTGAACTATTATGTTTTGCCTCTCAACTACTCCATTTTGTTGTGGAGTTCCTGGGATTGTGTATTCTCTCTTGATCCCATGTTTATTACAGAATTCCTTGAAATCACTTGACATAAATTCTCCTCCTCTGTCAGATCTTACTGCCTTTATCATGTTGCCTGTTTGATTCCTAGTTAAAGCCTTGAATATTTTAAATTTCTCAAATGGTTCAGCTTTTTCTTTGAGAAAATCAACCCAAGTGAGTCTGGAGTAGTCATCAAGGACCAACATAAAGTAGTTTTCCTTCCATGTTCCTTCCTATCTTGATGGTCCGCATAAATCCATATGAACTAATTGGAGTGGTTTCTTTGTTGAAGTACAGATCTTGGATTTAAATTGTGTCTTGGTTAGATTTCCTACTTGGTAGGCTTTACACACAGAATCTTGTGGCTTTGATATTCTTGGAAGATCTTTTACTGCCTCAAGATTTTTGAGCTTGATTAAGTGGTAAAACTTTAGATGTCCAAGTCTCCTATGCCATAACCAACTTTCATCATGTTTTATTATATGACACTCTTTTGTATCTTATTTCAGCACATATACATTATTTTCTTTCCTTATGCCTTTAGCCACCACTTGTCCTAAGTTTATAGAATTTATCTTACAATCTTTGGAGGTGAACACTACTTCACATCCTCTATCACACATTTGACTTACACTGAGAAAATTATGTTTCAGCCCATCTACAAGCAGAATATCCTAGGATTTTCCTTTACCATTACTCAAACTCACCATCCCTTTACCCTTGCTTTTACCTGGTTCATCATTTCCAAAGGTTACATTTCTTGTTTTACTTTTACTTATAGAAAAAAACTTATCCTTGTCTCTAGTCATGTTCTTGTAACATTCATTGTCTATATAACAGGGGTTTGTTTTTTTTGAGTTGAAAGTACTAGACCACATTTTTCACTATCTTTTTTTTTCCATGTGTTGGAATTTCTAGCTAAGGGATTTATCCTTGGATCTGCCTTGTAATTATTCAGATGGAAGGTTACAGCTTTGTGGCTGAAGTTATGACAGTTATAACATTCGAGCTCATTGGTCAATAGATCAAAGTGATTGGTGCTGCGTTGTCTACTCATTGGCTTCTAGGTTCTTTGTTGCAAAGATTGTTTATTTATTGACCTCCTCAGTTGCATGTCTCTAAGCTTAATTTCACAATTTGCAATCTTATAAACAAAATTAGAACATTCAAAACAATAACCATGGAAGAAATTTTGGTACTTGAAGGATGGTCTTCTTCTTGGCATTTGTTGCTCCATCTTCTAATGTCTTTGTTTTTTATTAGGGATTATCTTGTCTTGATTAGCTTTTAGTGGCATAGTACTCACATGGTCTGATTGTCTGTTGACTTGGAACTTGATCATATTTACTGGCTCTTTGTTTTATGGTTATTTGTTGCTTGAACCACTTACATAACCTAAACTAGTCTTCAACAAAGGAGATCTTTGTTTGCTTAGAATGTCATTTAGTTCTACTAAATCTTTAATGCTTGGAAGATTTTAGAGATACAATGCTTTAAAATTCTCCATCTATTTTCTGGTTTTTACTACCTCTTCTTCCAAAGATTCACATCTTGCCTTCTTCTCTGATAACTGTTGTTTCAGAATGTCCTTTATGTTTTTTGCCTCTTCTAATTCCACTTTTAGTAAGGCAAAGTCTTCATCAGTTTTTTTACTGTCTTTCTCGAACTGTATCAACAATTGTTTTTTCTTTTTCTTCTTAGATCCGAGTCTAGCAATTTCTTCTAGGGTGTTGATCAGTTCTCCTTCCAAGTCAACCACAACTTCTTCATCATTAACATAACTTCCTTTGATTTTATTATCATAATCCTATTTGGCCATTAACATAAAGTCATTAACCTTATCTTAAATAGAAGAGTCACTTCTTTCATCATCTAAGGGAACATCATCATTGTTTACACAAAGGCTTTTCTTCTTAAAATTATTCTCTTTATAAACCTTCTTATGTTTGTGCTTTTCTTCATTGTCATATGTCTGATCCTTTATTTTGTGAGGACACTTAGATGAAAAATGACCTAGATTACCACATTTGAAACATTTGAAGCACAATTTGCCTTGGTACCTACCTGATCCTTTCTTTAGCCTTCTCACAAATTTTTCTTCAATTTCAACAAGCTCAGAATACTCATTCTTATCTATTTTAAATGATGCTTCTCTAGAGGTGGGTTTATCTTTAACTATCCTCATTTCATATACAATCAAGGTTCCTAGAGGTTGATCAAAAGGAAAATCTTTTAGATCATTAAGTTCTTCTATAGCAGAGACCTTTGGGTTGATACTATCTGGCAGAGATCTCAGAATTTTATGAACTAAATAGGCTTCCTCAATTTTTTCACCAAGTCCCTTCATTGCATTTACTAGTTCTTCAACTCTCAAAAAGTACTTCCCAACAATTTCATCTTCTTTCATATTTAGTTGTTCAAATTTTACTATGTAGGTTTGAATCTTGGCCTCCTTTACCTTCTCATTACCTTCATAACTGCTAATGAGTTTGTCCCACATTTTTTTGGTAGATTCTAAGTGCATAACTTTAAAAAAAAAATCTTCTGCAAGCCCACTCAGAATAGCATTCATATCCTTAGCGTTGAGGCTAAATTCTAGCTTGTCATACTTACAAGCTAGTACAATCGGCTTTACATAACCAGTCTCTACCACATCCCAGACATCTGCACCTAAATCCATTATGTAGGTTCTCATCCTAACTTTCCAGAAGGAAAAGTTTGTTCCATTGAATAAGGGGTCCTTATTGGTTGAATTTCCATCATGTCTAGTCATCTTTAAGCTCCAGGATATACCCTTAGATAAAAGGAACTGGCTCTGATACCAATTTTTGGACAAGTGAGAGGGGGGGGGTGAATTAGTTGTTATTGTGCTTAAAAAATTATTACAGAACACTCAATGATGATCACAATAATGCAGGGAAGTAAGAAATAGAACAATCACACACATGAAATATATAGAGATAGATATTTCCTGAGGAAACCCATAAAGGGAAAAACCTCTTCTTCTTGATATGATAAGTGGTCTTTATTTTCTGTACATTATCATTCTTATGAGCACAAACTTCTTTTGAGGCTACCACCTCTGTTTTACAAGAAGAAACTTGCTGAGAGCACCGACTCTATAGTTTCTTTAGCAACCACTAGAAGGAAGCACCAACTCCATGAGTGTTCCAACATCAACTGGATGGAGGCATGTTGGCAGCCAACCCACATTTTTTCTCGATTACTCTCAAAAGCTGCCTACACCCCTTGCGGTATCTTGACAAATCTTTGTCGCATTGTGCTAATAGACATGTGTCTCGTTTTTGCAACCATTACCATTCGATTTCGACTCAGTTTTCACAAATGCAATTGTGAAAACACCTATTTCGTTGATTATGCTGTCGTCGTCTTTTTGATTTGTTGGTTGATACTTGATCACTGGTTTATCATATGATTGATAAAGGTTTTATAAGACTTATGTTCTTGATCATTATCTTACCTTGATTGCGCATT